>VXBP01007619.1:198793-419221 GCA_013400115.1 Rhinopomastus cyanomelas
TGCGCGGGATGCGGGGCGGGTGGGGGTGTGGGGGAGAAGGGGGATTAGGGGGTCCCCAGCCCCACCTGAACCCCCCAACTCCAACTCGAATGTAGCCGTCGGGGTTGGACTCGATCATCCCCGGCTCTGCAGTAGCCACCAAGGCCCAATTGCATCCATACCCACCCCCACCTCAACCCTGGGTTTCTGTCAGTCTGGTGGGTTGTAGACCCCCTACTCCTCCCGCATCCTTGGCCTGGTTCCAGCCCACCCACTCCCACTCCGACCCACTGGTATCCTCCTGGCCCATCAGCATCCTCCTCTCATTAGCATCCTCTCAACCCACCAGTTATTACCCCAAACTGCTGGTACTCTCCCAGGCCTGGCTGCATCGCCCATAATCCAGCAGTACTCCTGTAACCCATCAGTATCCTTCTGTCCCACCAGCACCATTCCCAACCACTGACACCCCCCTCCCTGCTCACCGACATCCCAACAACCTACCAGTATCTCCATAACCCACTGGTATTCTTTCAGGCCTGGCAGCATCCCCCTAAACCCACTGGTATTCATACAACCTACCAGTATCCTCCTGGCTCACCATCATCACATTCCCCTGCAACCCACCATCGGTGCCCAACCCATCATCATCTCCCCATCTTATCAGTATGCCCTCAACCCACCAGTATCACCCCAAACCTACTGGTGTCCTCCCACCTGGCAGCATCGTCCACAACCCACTCACAGTCAGCCAGTAACCAACTGGCCCACTGGTATCCTTCTGGCCCACTAGCACCACTGCACAGCACTGACATCCCCTGTCAACCCATCAGCATCTCCTCAACCCACCATCTACCCAAACCCACCAGTTTCCCCACAACCCACTAGTGTCCTCCCAGACCTGGCTGCATCCCCCACAACCCATCAGCATCCCTCCAACTCACCAGCATCTTCCTGTCCCATGTGTATCTTCTTGGAATTCCCCAACCTGGCTGCATGCCCCCACAACTCACCAGCATCCCCCAGGTCTAGCTCCATCCCCCCAGCCCTCCTGCATCCCTCCCACTGGGCTGCATCTGCAGGCCCACCAGCATCCCTGGGACCAGTTTGCATCCCCTCAGTCCACCTGCACCCTCACGGGCCCCAGCATCCCCCTAGCCTGGCCACATTCTTCCCCTGTGTTCTGACTTCCCCATCAGCCCCTCCCAGGCTCCAGCCCCTTACTGGGAGGCAGCACCCCCATCCTCACCCCCAGTTCCTCTGCTGTGGTGGTGCATGGCCCACCCAGACCCTCTGAGGGCAACAGGGCTGTGCCAAGGGGACCACCAGCTGGATTTGTTTTATAGATGGGGTAAATACCCCATGTCTTCTAGCCCTGTAGGAATAGGATCCCCTCAGAGGGTGGCAGGACCTGGCTGGGGATGGATTTCACAGTATCACAGTATCACAGTATTATCAAGGTTGGAAGAGACCTCATAGATCATCAAGTCCAACCTGTCACCACAGATTTGAGGTTCATCAGGAGGCTGGGATGGGCACAGAAGGTGCTGGGATTGATACGGAAAGTGCTGGGATGCCCATGGGTGGGCAGGACCCCGCAGCTGGTGGCAGAGCAGGGAGAACGTGGCTGTGTTGGTGCTGTGACCCCAGGGAGATGCTAACGGGGCCATGGCAATGGTGTGGAGGTGGCTGACGTGGTGCTGGAGCTGTAGGTGGGAGATTTAGGAACCTGCCTCTGCTCAGGTCTTTACGCTGGTGCTTTGTAACCCCAGAACACGAAGGAGAATCCCATGGTTCTTGCACTTGGCCCTGGTGGGGTCCCACAGCCTCTCTGTAGGGTGGCTTTTTGCTCTGGACTGCGAACAAAACTTTGTCCCACTGCTTTTGCTCCTGAAGGTCTGCAGTGAACCAGGAATCACATGGAGGGACCCTGGGTTTGGTGTTCACTTCCCTACTCTGTATCCCAGGCACTGTCCCCACACTGATCCTGCAGTTAGTTCTCTTTGCTCTGAGCCAGATCCATCCCACACCTCAGGCTCAGTCTGGAGCTAAGGGTCCATGGAGCAACCTTGAAGGAGGGATGGGGAGGTAGAGGTGAAGCAGCAGCAGCTATGGGGTGTGCTGAGGGATTTGTGGGGGGTAGACATGCTCAACACCCTCCCTCCAAGAAGAGCCGACACCTGGAGGTTAGGGACCATGTAAGTTTGTATGGTTTGGCTTCGTTAGGGTCAGTGTGGCTGATGCATTTCCTCTTTGGGACCAAAGAGTCAGCGGCAAAGCCCCTGTGCATTGCATGATGCCTGCAAGTGCCCTGACATCACCTTCTCTAACCCCCCAAACCCATCACCCTGGGGGGTGACCCTGTGGCAGGAGAATCCGGGGTCAGGCTCCCAGTGTGGCTACGTGGGTTTGGGTCTGGACCAGCACCTGGTCTGCTGCCAGCATCGGTGGGAGCCGAGCTTGGCCCTGAGTCCCCACTGCCACTGAAGTGTCTCAAGGACATGATGCAGACATGGGGGCCCCGCTCAGTGCTGCTGCCCTTCCTGGAGCCAGGCACCCACACGGGGATGTGGTGAGCAGCCTACCCAGGGGAGATTTTCCCATTGGCACAGGCTAGGAATAAACTCTCTGAATCCATGGGGTTTTGATTACTCATTCACCAAATCCTGCTTTTTGTGGGATTTACAGTTTTTTTTCCCATTCTTGATGTTTTTTAAGCACCTGAGCCCCTATTGTGGGGCTGCGTAGGGCCAGTTCCAGTATCTCACCAATGCAGCATCTTTTGGGATGGCAGCCTGGCTTTGGGGAATCCCTTGAGGACTAGATGCTTTTTGATCCTATTTGTACTTTGGGATGGATCCTGGTGGAATCCAGTGCCCAGTGCTGGAGTGGATTCTTGGGTGTCTAATACCATGCCTGAGCACAGCGCTGGGAATTGCCTGGGAGAACCAGGTACCTCCAGGATGCTGGGTTGGGCCATCCTGGCCCTGCTACTCCCAGAGAGAGCCCAGGGGACCATTTAGAGGTGCTGGCAATAAATGATGAGAAGAGGTGGGGATGGCAAGTGGGGCCTTAGCGGGGTCTGTGGAGAGGGAAAAGGGAATGGCAGCAGGGTATCCCCTAACCCCTGGGGTTCCAGGTGGCCCCACAGTGAAGACCCCATAGCAGGAGTCAGGTAACTGATACTCTGTGGGAAACCCTCTGCTGGGACCTACTGATATGTCAGAGGTGGGCTGTGCTGGGTGTCGTGCATGGGCAGCATCACAGGGGGAATTGCGGGGCCTCATAGGGGCATTATGGGAATATTGCAGAGGCATTGCATGGGGCATCACAGGGGCATCACGGGGGTAATACAGGGGACATGGTGGAGGGCATTGTGGGGCTATCATGGGGGGCATCATGGGGGGGAATTGTGGGGATGTTGCAGGGGGCATCACAGAGACATTGCAGGGGCATTGTAGTGGGCATAGCGGGGGCATCATGGGGGCGTTGCAAGGGGATTGCGAGGGCATCACAGAGAGCATTGTTGGGGGAATCATGGGGGGCATCATGGGGGCAACACTGGCAGCTCTCTGTGCCAGGCTTTGATTCCCTTTCCCCTCGTGCTCCTGCAGGTGGATTTTCCACCACCTCTCTGCGGTCTCCAGGCAGGGGCTGGATGCTGTTTCCAGCCCGGCTGACGTCAGGGTGCTGGTGCCAAGGGGGGAGTGGGGAGGGCGCAGCCACCCTCCTGCTCCTTGGAGACTGGTTGATTTGTTCCCCAGTGGCTGCTTGCCACTGTGACTGGTTTTATGGGGTGAAATAAGAGGAAGAGCCTGGAAATCCCCTTCAGGCTGCAGTCTGCAGGAAGGAGGAGGGGGCTCCAGGCCTGGGTGACCACAGCCCCCCAACCCCATTGGAGTCATCCAAGGTCCCAGGGGAGTGATGTGGCACAGGGATTTCCCTCCTCTGCTGTGTCCATCCCACAGCAGGGATTTTTTTAGCTGAAGGTTTCTGCCTCAGGGAGGAGATGGGGGAGGGAGGATCCAGGGGCCGGAAGGTCAAGGGGAAAAGGCTCCTGAGGCTTTACCCCCACTTTTTGTGAGAGCTTCGCACCCTTCATTGCTCCCTTAAGTTGCTGGAGGGGGAAGAAGTGCTGGAAAGGTTGTGAAAACTCAAACCCCACCCCAGCTCCCAGGGAAGGAGAATGGGATCCTCCAGCAGCATTCCCCTGTTGGATTAGTTTGAGCTGATGATGTTCCCTTGGGTCTGGGTGAGGTGAATTTCCTCCAACTGGAGCCTGGATATTGAGGCGTCTCCCACCTTTGCCCCTACCTTCACCCTGTTCCCACCTCCCAGTATGTCCCTGGTGTTGCTGGGGGTTGCCCAGTCCCCATTCCTGGACCCTAATGTTAGAACTGGAGGAGCCCCTTTGGTTCCTCCTGGGCTCTCAGACTGGGATGAGGGGGCAAGGAGAGCTGGTGGGGGTGGAGATGAGTTTATCAGGAGGGTTTTTACTGGTATTTTGTGGTGAGGGTGTGTGGGGAAGGCTTTTAGTGGAGTCTGATGTCTGTTGCACTTCCCCGTCCAAAGGCCTTTGGGATGCCTTTGAGATGGGCTGACCCCAAACCCTTTTGGTGACCCATCTTAGGGCAGTGGTTTTCCCATACAGAACAGCCTGGCAAGTGCTCTGGGGGCTGTGGAGCCTAACTAGCTCCCCCAGCCCTTCCCCTCCCTGGCCCTGACTCTCTTTGGGGTGTTTTTAGGATAATAAACCTTTGTGGCTATGAGATGGGTTGTGGTGTTCAGCTCCTGGCAGAGCTGGGTGGTGCTGGGGGGACATCACAGTGGGGACATTTTATAGGGGGATGGAACCCCCCAGCATATCCCAGACCTGAGCTACCTGGTCCATCCCTCCCTCCACCATCCCAAGCAGCTGTTTTTTGCCTGTTCTACACCTCTCTGGATGCACCCATTTCCCCCCAACCTGAACGAGTGGGTGCAGGGAGGCTTCTTTCCCCAAACATTCCCATTCCCATCACATCAAACCTCATAGCCATCACCACTGGGTCTCACTGGTGTGGGCAACTAGGAAGAGATGGAGAGAATTGGTTTGGTTTTCCCAAACCCCACAGCAGCCTGTTCTCTCATTCCTATTCCAAACCTTAGGGTGGTTTGCTGCTCTATTTTTGGGGTGGGGACGGTTGTGGTCATGCAGCTCCATCTAGCGCTGCCGGCAGTGGGGAATCACCCAGCTGGAAGAGCTGGGAGCCGGAATTCCCAGCGGGTTCCCAGGGAGCCGGGCTCCGCTCTGCTCTATATTTCCTACAGAAGGAGGCCAGTGGCCCTGTGCCGGTATTTTTGGGATCTGCCAGGCTGCAGTTGCTAACGCAGAGCCTTCAGCCTCCATGGGGGTTGGGGGGGTCACAGTGAGGGATGGGATGAAGGAGGAGTGGGAGGCAGTGGGCTGGGGCAAGGGAAATGAAGAGCAGCCCTCCACATCACAGCCTTGGCACTGTGTGATGCTGTGGTGGTGGTGGGGTGTTTGGGGTGGGGGGTCCCTCTGCACCCAGTGTGGTTGAAAGAGAAGGGATCATGGCCTTAGGGTGCTGGGAGGGAGTGGATCTGTGTTGGTGTGGGGGAGGAATGATGTTTCTGTGTCTGCTGCCCCCCGTCCCCTCATCCCTCTATCCCCTCATCCCTCTATCCCCTTATCCCTCCATTCCCCCATCTCTCCATCCCCTCCTCCCTCCACCCCTCCACTTCAGGGTTAAAGGAGTTCAGAAAGGGCTTTTTAGGGTGAGAAAGACCCCCCTGGACCCCTAACTTGATGGAAAAAGCATCTTTCCTTAGGCTTTTACTCTCTTCCCATTAGAGCCCTTGTTTCTCATGGCTTGCTCCATATCCCATTTATAAACTCCATTCCCTCTTTCATGGGTATCCAACAATCCACATTTCCTTCTCGTACCCTAATCATTCCTTAAAATCCTAAAAGGATCCTTGATCGGTACTTTGTCCAAATTTCCTTCACCTGGATTAGATTTTAAACCCCTCATTTGGCCACCACCCTCCTACCTCCATGGACTTCGGGGTCATCTGTGCCCTAGTCACCCCCTCCTGATATGGGATTGTGGCAGAGGGCCCTATAGGATTTTTCCTTTTTCCTCCAGAGCAAACTGGTCAAGTACTTTAGCCGGCAGCTGTCATGCAAGAAGAAGGTAGCTCTGCAGGAGCGCAATGCCAAGCTTGAGGGCTTCCCCCAGCTCCTGCACTGGTTCCGCATTGTGGACATTCGCAAGGAGGTGATGGAGGTGAGGAAGGGGCTGGACTGGAGCGGGAAGGGTCCCAAACTTCTCTACTTGGGGTTTTCCTGTGGGATCCTTGAGCAAACCTGGGCAGGGGATGGGGTTCTTTGGAGATGGGGTCTGGTTTGAAGCTGTTCTTTGGGCTCTGGGGCTGCTGGAAGTGGGTGAGCGAGCCCATGGTGGGATGTACTGGTTGGGGCCACCTCATAACCTTCCTCCACCTCTGTGAGGGCACCCCACTGCTGTTCCCAGTGAACGAGATGGGTGCCAGAAGGACCACATGGATGGGTACCATGGGAGGTCTCAGCATCCTTCTGCCCTGTCTTGGGCTCCTGCAGGTGATTTGGGGGGCACCTGGAGGTGTTCTCATAACCCTACAACCCTGGAGAAGAGGGATCTGGAGCTCCCAGTCCCTGTCTGTGGTTAGGGTGGGTTTTTGTGGTCCCCCTTCACAGTCCTGGTGCTGAGTTGCGCCCAAGAGCTGCAAAACTTGAGCTGAGACTTGATCTGTGCCCGTGGGGTTGTCACATGGATTGTGGTGAAAAATGAGCAGTTTGGGGTCTGTGAGCCCAATGGGGCAGCAAGAGGAAACATCTGCTCCACATGCCTGTCCTGAGAGGCTGGTTGTAGGAATAAACCAGGCTGGTTTATCCCTCCCCACCCAACCCCGTCAGGAAATTGCCCCTGGGCAGCTGAGCCTTGAGGAGCTGCTGGACATGACTGACGACCAGGTCTGTGCCACCGTGGAGAAGTTTGGGGCCAACAGTGAGGAGTGTGCTCGCCTCAACGCCTCTCTCTCCTGCCTCCGCAGCGTCCACAAGTCCGGTGAGTTGAGCACCCTGAGACCCACTGCCCAGGGTGGGTGGTACTGTCCCTTGGCAGTGATGCTGGGGATGGGGGCTTGGTGGCATCTGCAGGGTTTGTGGAGTGGGGAGCAGAGATGAGAGAGGGAGGAATTGATGGATGCCCGTAAGGGGCAACTTTGCTCTGGTGCATCTCTGTGATTTGGGGTGAGTTGTCAGTTCTCTGCAGGGAGGTTTTGTCTGAGGTGCTGAGCGGGAGGTCCTGATAAGGGGTGTTGATCTAGGGTGCTGACCTGGGGATGCTGTGCTGGAGCTGCTGATCCAGGGGTGCTGAACAGAGAGTGTTGGGCCAGTGTTGCTGTACTGGAGCTGCTGAGCAAGTGGGTGCTGAGTAGGGGTTGCTGATCAGAGGGTTCTGAACAGGGGATGCTGAACGGGGAGGTGCTGAACTGAGGTTTCTGAGCAGAGGGTGCTGATCTGGGGTTGCTGATCTAGGGTGCTCAGAAGAGGGTTCTGATCCAGGGCTGCTGATCTGGGGTGCTGAGTGGGAGGGTGCTGAGAAGAGGGTGCTGAGCTGGAGGTGCTGAGCAGGGGCTGCTGAGCAGGGGGTGCTGAGCCGGCAGGTCCCGGTTGGTGGCAGCAGAGCTCTGTGCTGCAGCAGGAGCTGCTCAGGCTGGGTCTGTGCTGATGGGCTGAGCCAGGGCTGGGGAATGTGGGACTGTTGGGTTGATGGTGGGGAAGAGCTGCCCGAGGGGTGTCAGTGGGGTCAGCGGCAGGGTAAGAGAGGACAGTGAAACCCCATTTCATAGTCTAAACCCTGTTGCTGTCCCCTTTCAAAGGGCTCCCTTCCTGGGCTCAGCCTGGGGTGACCACATCATCCCACAATGGTTTCTGCCTCTTGTCTTGGTTTCCCAGTGCCAGCCCAGCCAGAGGACCCCAGTACCCACCAGTCTGGTTCCTGAAGCAGTGGGGTTGGGATGACTGACCCAGCCTGACATTTCCTGAGCTCCCCCAACTCTTTAACTCCCCAATCCAGCTCCTGCCCCCTTCCTGTTGGCATTTTCACTCGATCTCTCCTCTATTTGAGGCTGGGCATCGGTGCCCCACTCCCTGGAGCCCAGGGAAGGCTTCTTGTTCAAACATCTCTGATTTTTGAAAACCCCCTACAAACAAACTTGGTTTTACTGACCCTGCGCAACCCCTCCATCTCTGCTCCTGAAGGGAATTCCGTTGCCTCAACCCCTTGCTGAGGATTTTTCAACTATTTCAGCCTGTGGTAAAGATGCTGAAACAGCTTGTGGGGGCTTCTGGCAGAGCTAGGGAGGTGCTGGGGGGCTGGGAGATGCTGTGAGCTCCATTTGCTCCTTAATAGGGCAGGTAATGGGGCTGCCAGCCCTCCCAGCAGGATGGGGCTTGGTGGCCCATTGAGTCCCTGTGGGAGAGAATTGGCTGCTGTCGAGGTGCCCCATGCTCCACTTAATCCCATCCATCATCACCCCCATCCCAGGGGCACTCTGGGCTAATATCTGGTCCTTTGGCCATTGTGGAGGTGCTGCAGCAGCTGATCCTGCTCCACTAGGGCTGGAGGGTTGGGGTCTGTGGTGCAGTGACTGTGGTGGGTGGGTTGGTGCCAGCACCTTGTGTGCCTACTGCTGGTGAAAAGCCTATGGCACAGTGTCCCATGGGGGGGGGGCACCATGAAGCCCCTGCCAGCCTGAAGGGCTGCAGGAGCCCCCTGAGCAGTGCAGGAGACTACCCATGGTCTTGAATTTCTATAGGATCTGGGTGGAGAAATCTCATGGCTCATTGTTCTATGGAGGGGACAGGCAGCTCAGAGCACCACAAAGCCTCTTACAGCCTGGAGGGCTGCAGAAGCCCCCCCCTGAGATGTGGAGCAGACCAAACTCTCTTAAATCTCTATAGGATTTAGATGCAGGAAGCTCCCGTTGGGTTTGTGGGGTGCTCCAGAACCACAAGGACAATTAATCAGGCAGGGACAAGCTACAGCCTTAACTTTTTCCATCCATCTTCATTGATTGAGTCATTAATTAAAGTCATCTAATTTTTCAGAGCACTCCTGCCTTGGCTGTGGGACTGGGAGTGGTTACATCCTTTGGGATGGGGTTGGCTAAGATGGGGTGTGATGAAGGAGCCTCCTCTCAAACCAGCCATCCTGGGGGGCAGCGGAGAAAGCCCAGGAGCACCTTCTCTAAACCAAAACCCCATGTGTTTAAGGCAACCCCCCTGTTCCATCACATCAGCAAGTCCATACTGGCTTTTTCCCCATAGCAAAACCCTGGCTATGGTGTTTGAGAAGTCGAGATACCAGGATTGCACTCGTTGTGGGATCAATCTAATGTTAAATAAAATTTAATGTTGAGATTAAGGTCAATTTAATGCTAAGATTAAGATTAATTTAATGCTAAGTAAAAGCTGAGCAGGCCCCACCATGGACTGAGGAGCTGCTGGTGGGTAACCACCAGTGCTTATTAGCTGCCATACAGGGAAAAATGATCTGGAGCTCAATACTGAAGAATCATCCCAGTCTGGGATGGCTTTGGGGACAGTGTGGGGTCAGGCAGGACTGTGAGTGATGAACCCAAGCAATGGGATCCCCACTTGGGGTAAGTTTGGATGTTGTCCTGGCTGTGGGTTAAATGTTTGGAGGATCATGATTGGTGCCCTTGTGCCTGCAGGGGTGTGATGGGGCTGGGGATGCCTTGTGGGTTTGGCCCTGTACTGGGATGCCACTGCCAGGAGAGGTAGCCACAGCCATTGGGGTTGTCCTGGTTGTAAAACAAGCTGAGACTTCACTCTGGTTCTGTGCACAGCTTTGTGGGGTCATGTGGGTGCTGCCCTTGGGGGAAGGAAACCGAGAGGTCGCAGCACCTCTCCGCAGAGGCTGCCCCCTCCTCTTTCTTTTCGCCTCCTCTTTCTTTCCCCCCCTCTTTCTTTTCCCCCCTCTTTCTTTTCCCCTCCTCTTTCTTTTCCCCTCCTCTTTCTTTTCTGCTTTGGGAAGGGTCTGGTTCAAAAAAGCTCCTCTCCTCTTTTTTCCCCTCAGAATTTTGTTTCTTAGTCCAATCCTTTCATTCCCAAAGTCCAGTGTCCTGGGTAAAACAACAGAGAGGCAACTTGGCCTTGAGGGGTGTTGAGGTGCAACAAAATCTATGTCCAGAACAGAAAGAAGAAAAGCCCAAGCAAGTGAAAACATAACCTCTGTCACAGCATGTCACACACAGCCTGGGAAAAAGTGGGTGAAGAATTCTGAAGTGGTCTTTGGCTTCAGGCTGGATTCCCTGGGGCCAGGGACACACACACACACACACACACACACACACACACACACACACACACACACTCAGCAGCAAACAGGGGAGGGCCACTCCTAGGACTCTTCAACCCCCAATTTCATGACGTTCTGCCAAAGGTTTAAGAGACTCAAGTCCTTTTGGATTCTTGCATGGATGGTTCCACCAGCTGAAAGAGCGGACGCCTCCCAGGGCTCTGTTCTTCTGCTTACTCAAGCATCCCCAGTCCTTCCCCAGCAGCAAGTTGTGACAACAGCTTCTTTTCAGTTAGCTCACCACTCTGGTGTCTTCAAGCTTATGATAGCTGGTGTAACTCTGTTCCACTTGATGCGGGGAGGAATCAGCACTGGTGGTTTCTTGGGCGCCCGCCTGCTTCACCGCGTGGGCAGGGGAAGTGCTTTCTGCCAGCACAGCCAGCCTGGAGCCGTCTGCTCCGGCACCACAGACACAGGGGATGTGGTGTCCTGCCACTACAGTGCCCTGCTGCCCCACCACTGTGCCCAGCTCCAGGTGGGCAGCGGAGTCCTGCTTGCATCATTCCAGCCCCAGCCTTGGCGAAGGGGGCTGGTAGTTGCTCACCCCTACCCAGGGCTGCAGCTCTGGGGGCAGGTGAGTCCCGCTGCAGCTCCAGGAGAAGGGCCTGCTCACCCCCGAGCAGAGTCTTTTATTGGAGTACAGGGTAGATAGGAGTGCCCCCACACCTCCCTCTAAACTGCGCACAAACCCCCTTTCAAAGCCCACCTAAACCTGTGATCCCTGCCCCTGGGTATCTCTGTGGCTCTTGCAGGAGCTGGAGGATTTTGTCCCTTCAAATGGACCATTACCTAGGGTAACAGCTCTTCAGTCTCCCTGAGCCCAGCAAACCTAAAGTGGGGGTTTCTACCCCTGTCACAGCCTACAACATAATTGATAGTATTTTGGGAACAAAAGGAAAGGAGAAGCGATACCAAAGCCTGTTTTTTCCTAACCCAGGACAACCCTTTTCCTCCTTCACTTTTCCTCTGGAGCTTGAACCAAGATGTGAGGAAAGCGGAGGCCATACAACGAGGAATCATAGAGGGGAAGTGGGGAGGAAGAGGAGTTCAAAGTCAGGAGCTGTTGGTTTGACGCTGAGTTTCTTAGAGGGAGCTGGGTGGAGGTTTGCAAGTCTGGGGGGCATTGGCTTTGGCCATGAAAGGGGGTGTCATGGTCCCATGACACATTTTGGGGTGGTGGTAGTTGGGTGGAGACTCATGGGGGACTGGTATAGACCCTTGCTAGCCCTGGCATATCCCCTGACTGACCCTGGCACTGGCCTTTGCTAGCTCTGGCACAGCCCCTTACAGCTTTGTAAGGTGGAGAAGCTGCTTGCCAGGTTAATGGTTGGACTCCATGATCCTAAAGGGCTTTCCCAAGCAAAATGGCTGGAATCTCTCACTGTGTGATTCGGGATCGTGGTGCTGGGGTGGGCATGCAGTGCTCCTGCCCTTCCTCATGGCCACTTCTGTGTACTTTGTCACAGGTGGGAGCCTCTCCAAGCAGGACTGGACCATCCAGTGGCCCACGACAGAGCCAGGCAAGGAGAACAGCCCAGGATGCCCTCCAGAGCCAGGGCAGTGGGGCCGGACTCTCCTCTCGCAGAGCCCCAAGCTCCCCCCGAAGTGTGGCCAGCATCACTGCCATGGGAGCTCATCCCACGGACCCCTCTACACCCACGTGGACCGACTGACTGTCGAGGGTCACCCAGGGCTCTGCCCCCCCCTGGAGTCTGGCCACCGCTCACTGCCGCCGTCCCCTCGCCAGCGCCATGCTGCTCACACCCCGCCGCGCACCCCCAACATCGTGACCACCATGACGCCCCCAGGGACCCCACCGGTGCGACGCAGGAACAAGCTGAAGCCTCCCGGGACCCCACCACCCTCCTCGCGGAAGCTCATCCACCTCATCCCTGGCTTCACTGCCCTGCACCGCAGCAAGTCCCATGAGTTCCAGCTGGGACACCGTGCGGATGAGGCCCACACCCCCAAGTAAGTGGGTGCTCCTTCCTCCTGTCCCTGGCATGCTGGTAGGGGGAGGGGATCAGCCCCATCCCAGCTTCTTGGGTCTCCGTTTGGAGATTTAGGGTCAAACCCCTTTGCAGCTGCACTGGAGCTGCCTGTTCCCCTGGGAGGGTGGGGTGGGTGGGGGACATCAAGAGGCTCTGGGGCTGTTGCTTGGCCAAGATCCAACCCACTGGGGTGTGGCAGGACTGGGGTTTTGTGGTTGTGGGAGGCTCATTGGGATTTTGCAGCTGTGGGATGTTTGTGGGGATGTTATAGCTGTGGGATGCTCACAAGGATTTTGCTGTTGTGGGATTTTTGCCTGCGGATGCTCAACCTGGCTGTGAGCTGCAGAACTGAGATGGGAACAGCCACCTTTCAGCTGAAACCCGGGTTATATGGAAACATTGGTCTTTATGGCCAGCATGGTTTATGTTGTTAGAGTCCTCCGCGTGTCTTCTCCATCCCTGCTTTGCAGCTCCAGTGCCAGCAGAGGTTGCTGCTGTGCAGGGAAAGGACTCCCTGGTCCCTGCAGATTCAGCTCCTTGGGGGTGAAATCCTACAAATCCTGCTGTTTGCCTCGCTGTGAGGTGGCAGTGGGGACCAGTGACCACCTTGGAGTCATCTCACTCTGCGGATGTGTGAGACACGTGAAGGGATAAAATCTGCTACTGGGGGCTTGGGGTAGAGAAGCATCACAGTGTCACTTGTTCCCTAGCACAGACTGAGGGGCACTTGTTCTCCTCCCCTGGAGTAAGGGGTTTCGGTCTCTAAAGGGTTTCGGTCTCTAAAGGGTTTTGGCAGTTAGTTTTACTGCAGCTGGACCGTGCTTCCCATCACTCCACTCTCCCCATTGTGCACCGGAAAGTCCCACTGACTGGTGTGTCCCCACTGAGTGTCCGGAGCAGAGCCCTGCTGAGCAGCCCCACTCCTCATGGGGTTTTAGCTGTGTTCCAGCATCCAGTCCCAGCTATACCCTCAGCTAATGGAGTGGCAGAGCCTGCCTTGGGTTCCTCCAAACCCTTTGATGCTCACTGTGGTCACCCCATGCTCCAGCTCACCCTGATGTGGTTCTGGCGTGAAGTCTGTACATGGGGGTCTGGACCTTTTTCCAGCAAACCCTTTGGCCCAGGGAGGGAGGGATGCCCTGACATCCCTGTGAGGGGAAACAGTGGGATATGGAGGAACAAAATGGGGTTTGTATGAACAAAGTCACTTCCCCTCTTCCTTCGTCACTCTCGACCTCCATTTGCTCCTTCCCACCCATGTCCAGTTTGCCCAGTGCCTCTGGTGCTCCTTTAATTAATGGTTAATGAATTAATAGAGGAAATAAGGAAACAGTATTCATGTGGCTTTGTTGTGCTGACACCCTACTGGGGTTCATTGTGTTGCTGTGAGGGACCCAGGCTCCCAAAAGCCACCCAGAGAACTGGGGAGGTTAATTTTATCTAATGGCCCTTAATGATTTTTTTGAGGAGGCAGCAGCTAAATCCTGCCTGCTAATCCCATTAGCGTTTTGGGACAGTAATTACTGCATTAAAGAGGCAGCTTCTTCTTTTTCCCCTTTTCCCTGCCCTGCTATTTGAGCTCTGTTAGCTGGTTGTGGTGATGAAGGATTTGCCCGGCACAGAGTAAAAAGCACCATTGTGGGGTTGTGGTTTATGGCTGTGCCCATGCGCTGTAGGGTTTTTTAGTGTTGTAATTTAGGTGTCTCAATCTTCAGAGGGAGGTTTCTTCCTGATCCCAAATGTAAAATGGGGCTAATCCCTGACAAATAGTTTCAAACCTGCTTTGGATCAACCTCTGCTGTTTTTAGTGGTGCTGGTGCACTTTTGGTTGGCTATCCTTATATGGAAAGAGGTGCTAGATCTGGAGAGCTGGTAGACTGGGGACACTGGGGCTTCCAACTGCTAGGTGGGGTCTCCTGGAGTTATTTTGGGTCTAGATTTACCCCCATGCTGCCTCTTTGCAGACCACTCTTTGGTGGCATCCATCTGGAACCCACCCAGGAGGGGGTTTGGTGAGCCTCCGGCTGATTTCTCTCCTCACCCCATCTCCAGATGGAGTGAAATGGGCTCTGGGGAGCTAGCGCTGCGCTTGGCAAGTGGAAGACCTTAGGCTGAGCTTCTTCTGACAGAAGCTGTGGGTCAGTATTGGTGGAGGGAAGCTGTTAGGTTGCCCCCACAGACTTCTCCACCTCAGAGCACGCACAAAAGCCAACCACCACCACAGATTTGGGAGAGCAGCAGCAGCCACTGGGACCTCTCTGGGGCAAGGCCACCACATCGCACTTGACTCTTGATGACAGCCTAGCATTTTGGTTGTGTTTTGGAGCTTTCTTCTAGAGTAGAATCCATCACTTTTACAACACCAAGACCTTCTGAAGCAGGGGTTAATTTTTTTTGGTGGGCTGAGTTTACAGCCTCAGATTTTCCTGCGCAGAGCCTCCAGCTGTTGACTGTAACTCTGGGGTATGGAACATTACTCCTAAAAAGATCCCCTGGCTTCCATAAATCCACAAGCCATAAACATCTCCGGAGTGGTCTTGAGAGGGGAAACAACAAAACATGTGGAGGGGTTGATCATCTAATGCCCATTTAATACCTCATGAATTCCACGGGCCATTGCCGGCTGCTGCTGTGGATAGTTAATGATTATCCATCAGCAAGGAGTCAGAGAGGAGGGGGGAAAAGAAAACAAGCTCTGAGTGGAAGGACTTAAAAACACATTAGTTGGGGAATAAAAGTCAAGCTGGTTAAGAGAGAGCTTGAGTTTTTAACCCTTGGGAGGACATGTAGAATCATAGAGTTGTAGAATCATAGAATCACAGATGGGGTTGGGTTGAAAGGGAGCTCAGAGCTTACCCAGAACCAAGCCCCTGTCGTGGGCAGTGACGCCTCTCACCAGACCAGGTTGCCCAGAGCCCCATCCAACCTGGCCTCAAACACTTCCAGGGATGGAGCAGCCACAATCTCCCTGGGCAACCTGTTCCAGGGCCTCAGCACCCTGACAGGGAGGGATTTCTGCCTCAGATCTCATCTCAGTCTGCCCTCTTTTAGCTGGAACCCATCCCCTTTGTTCTATCGCTAGGGTCCTTCATAAAAAGTCTCTCTCCAGTTTTCTTGCAGCCCCTTCAGGTGCTGGAAGCTGCTCCAAGGGTCCCCCTGGAGCCTTCATTTCCTCAGACTGAACCGCCCTAACTCTCTCAGCCTGTCCCCAGAGCAGAGGGGCTGTAGCCCTCTGATCATCCTCATGATCTTCTCTCGACCTGCTCCAATAGGTCCTGATCCCTCTTGTGTTGGGGGCTTCAGGGCTGGACACAGTATTCCAGGTGGGAGACACAGTATTCCAGGTGAGAGACAGGGTATTCCAGTGTAGAAAATAATCCTCTGCAGACAAGTTACTTCACATATCTTAAATAGATTTAAAATAGCAAAGGCTTTACAATAATTTTCTAGTTTGTGAAATTTTAAATCCAGTCTGATTTCCAAGATCAATGACCCTTCTTCATGGTGTAAATGAGTCCATTATTGGTTTAGTAAATAGTTAAGCGATCAATAGTTTCAGCAAAGAAGTCTAAGGCTCTCCGAGGAAGATCCTTCAAGCTGCTGGTCTGAACTAAAAGACTTTAAAGAAGAATTAAAAGAGGAAAACAAGTAAGAGGCTCATTATTATTAAAATGAGTTTAAACAAAGTGCAGTGTGAGACAGGGAGGAGCAAGAGTTCCTCAGGCTATTCCCATCCAGGACATGTACTGCTGGTTGGGTTTGCAGATCCTTTGAATCTCAACATCTGCCCTGTGTTGTCGGCTGCCAGGTCTACCTGAGATCCTGGGTTCCTTTTCCTGGGGCTTCTCTTCTGGACAGTCCCCACCCCGCTGTAGTAAGGCGGTCCCAAAGCACTAGGTCCTTGCGGACTTCTGCCTCAAAGTGGTGGTTGGATGGTCTTTGTCCTTTGACCCCTGTGAAGGGGTAGTGAGGTGAAGACCTCATCCAGTTCCCTATTGCGGTTCCTTTTTCTGCACTGGTGTCTGTCCAAGTTCATCAACTTCATGGCCTTCACCAGAGTAGCCTGTGGCAAGCATCTAGGAGAGGAGGATCAGAGCATCTTGGTGGTGAGGGAAAGCAGTGTGACCTTCTGGAGCTGAGCCCTTCTGGAGCTGAGCCTTTTCCCTTCAACAGCTGAGCCCTTCCAGAGCAGAGCCCTTGCCCATCCAGACCTGAGAGCTGAGCCCTTTCCTTTCGAGAACTGAGCCCTTCCCGAGTGGAGCCCTCTCTCTTCCAGAGCTGAGCCCTTACCTTTTCAGAGCTAAGCCCTCTCCCTCCCAAAGCTGAGCCCTTGCGCTTCCAGAGCTTAGCCCTTTGTCCTTCAGAGCTGAGCCATTTCCCTTCCAGAGCTGAGCCCTTCCCTTCCAGACATGAGTCCTTACAGAGCTAAGCCCTTGCCCTTATGGAGTGGAGCCCTGGAGGAAGCACTGAACTCTCTGTAACGGCTAAAGGTGAAACAGCTGATGAAGAGGACATGGTCGTGCAGCCAGGTTAGGTTTGGGCTGAGAGGAGGCTCCTCCAGCTCGAGGCTGCTTTGCTTCAGGTGAGTTTCCAATGCAGTGTCCTTACGCTCACCTGTTCTGTGTGTGGATGCAGACAGGGTTGGATGTTCTGGTGGAAAAGTCTGTCTATCCAAAGTCTTGCGATGGTCAGCTTCCTAGCCTTCAGCCTTGTTGGCACAGAGGTTGGTTTTTGGTTCCAATTAGCAGCATGAGGATGAGGATATCCTGGATGGATGAAGTCAGATGTGACGTTCACCTTTGATCTGGTGATAGAGCACATAATCTGTTTTCTTTTCCTTTTCATTTGTATTATTCCCAACTCAAAGTCAACTCTAATCTGACCCTTTCTCTGCTGTGGAGTTGTTTTTTTCCATCCCACATGACAGAGAAACCCCTGAGAATGGGGCAGCCCCTGTGGCGCTTGGTCAAGCCTACTGTAGGATCCTACCTGGGGCATCTTGGCAGAGAGGTGGAAGACTGAGCCCTAGACTTGCAGAAACCTACAACCAGATTTCACCCAGTCCTAGGGCCTAGGACTTCTCCACTGTCCTTGTCAAACCAAGCAGCCTGCGGTGAGACTGTCCATCAGACTTAATCCTCTTCATGGATCTGAAATGCTGCTGGATGATTGTTCTGGGGCTCTGTGACCTTTACAGCAACAATGTTTCCTCTTGTATCAACTGCAATCAACACTTCCACCAGATAGATCAATTATCTGATAGTCTGTGTGGGCAGGATTTGATGGAGCAGCATCACAATGGCTCCTGATCCTGATGCCTCGCTGACATTTCGTAGAGTCACAGATGGGGTTGGGTTGGAAGGGAGCTCAGAGCTTACCCAGAACCAAGCCCCTGTCGTGGGCAGTGACGCCTCTCACCAGACCAGGTTGCCCAGAGCCCCATCCAACCTGGCCTCAAACACTTCCAGGGATGGAGCAGCCACAATCTCCCTGGGCAACCTGTTCCAGGGCCTCAGCACCCTGACAGGGAGGGATTTCTGCCTCAGATCTCATCTCAGTCTGCCCTCTTTTAGCTGGAACCCATTCCCTTTGTTCTATTGCTAGGGTCCTTCATAAAAAGTCTCTCTCCAGTTTTCTTGCAGCCCCTTCAGGTGCTGGAAGCTGCTCCAAGGGTCCCCCTGGAGCCTTCATTTCCTCAGACTGAACCGCCCTAACTCTCTCAGCCTGTCCCCAGAGCAGAGGGGCTGTAGCCCTCTGATCATCCTCATGGTCTCCTATGGACTCACTCCAACAGCTCCAGGCCCCTCTTGAATTAAGAGGTTGTCCTGAGTCTGTGTACATCTCACCAAGATACCCTCACAGGGAGGAATTTCTGCCTCAGATCTCATCTCTGTCTCCCCTCTTTGAGCTTGAACCCATCCCCCTTGTCCTAGCACTAGAGTCCCTTGGAAAAAGTCCATCTCCAGCTTCTTTAGCTTGGGAAAGTGGGTGGGGTCCTGGCGTTGGGGATGAGAAGGAGATTGATGTGTGCAAAGCAGCTGGGTGCAGCAGGACAGTATGAGATGTGTAGATAATCCATGGGCAGCAACTCAAGTGCTTCAAGAACATCCAGACCCACCTGCCACATCTGCAGTGGGGCCAGCATTGAGATGAAGGAACGTGGAGGGTGAACTGGGCAGCATCTCTCCTTCCAATTGCTCTTCCTGCTACATCTTGGCACCTTTGCCTGTGAGCCAGGGCTGTGGAGCTCTGGACAGGTGCTGAGTTGGCTGCGACTCTCTCCAAGCATGGTCTTCACACCATGACCTGACAGTGATGGGTAGTGTCTGTAACGTATCAGCTCTGTGCTGCAGCCATCCTGCTGCTGCAGGCATGTTGCTAATGTTAATTACTGCTGAGGTGGGGGTGATGAACAGCCAGAGGAACAGGATCTCGTTGGAGAAGAAACTTCATGCCATATCCTTCGTCGAGGAGCTGAGCCCTTCCTTTGCCCAGAGCGTGATGCTGGGTGTAGACAGCAATTAACGTCTTGGGGTGGGGGGTGAGGGGTGGCAGAGCTTTGGTGCTGCAGGCACCACTGCCTGATGGGCTGTCTCCATGATACCCACGTGGAAGGGGAGGGCATGGCAAGGGCAGGTGCTGGGGGCGATATCCTGAGGTGGCCACCAGCAGATGGATTGGTCATGACACAAGTGGAGGACATGCTTGAGCTCTTCTCAGCTCCTGCTTCCAGCTGTAGCTCTGCAGGAAAGGCATGAAGCAGTTCCTCTGTCCTCTATGGGCAAAGAGGTTGGTGAGAACATTTCATCACCATCCTGCAAGCCCTTGCTGACCCACTGGTTGGGTGCTGAGCTGGCTAAGTGCTCTGCTGGCTTCAGTGGCAATGAAATGAGAACCAAGAAGGCAGGGCCAGCAGGTTTGGGCTCATAATATACCTTTCCTTAGTTGAGTTTTGCAAGTGTGGAGATGGTGGTGGCAGGAAAAAGGGGTCTTGTATCAGTGGAGAGAACTTCAGGGTATTTGTTCCTCTGCTGTGAGGCCAGGCTGGGGGAGTTGGGGTGGGTTCATCTAGAGAAGAGAAGCTCCAGGGAGACCTTAGTGGAACTTGTCAGGGCTTAAAGGGGTCGATGAGAAAGATGGAGATGGGCTTCTGAGCAGGGGCTACGGGACAGGACAAGGGGTAATGGTTAAACTGAAACAGTCAGACAGGGCAGAAGGAAGAAATTGTTGCTGCTGAGGATGGTGAAGGACTAGGGGTGCTGGTGGGTGAAAAGCTGGATATGAGATGATAGTGTGCACTTGCAGCCTAGAAGCCCCCACGTGTCTTGGGCTGTGTCCCCAGCAGGGAGGGCAGCAGGGCAAGGATGGGATTGTGCCCCTCTGCTCCACTCTGGGGAGACCCCTGTGTGGGCTGAGTCCTACTCTGGGCTCCTCAGCCCAGAAGAGACCTGGAGCTGGGGGAGTGCAGCCAGAGGAGGCCACAGAAATGATCCAGGACTGGACTGGAACCCCTCTGCTATGGGATAGGCTGGGATTGCTGGGGGGATTCAGCTGGAGAAGAGAAGCTCCTGGGAGACCTTAGTGCAGCCTTTCAGGGCTTAAAGGGGCCAATAAGAAAGATGGGGATTGACTTCTGAACAGGGGCTGTGGGACATGACAAGGGATGATGGTTAAAGTGAAATAGAGTCAGACTGGGCAGAAGGAAGAAATGGTTGCTGCTGAGGGAGGTGAGAGCCTGGCCCAGGTTGCCCAGATAGGTGAGAGAATCCCCATCCCTGATACCACCCCAGGCCAGTTTGGACCCCGGGGCTCTGAGCAACTTGCTCTGGTTGGGAATGACCCTGCTCAGGGCAGAGGGTAGCACTGGAGGATCTCCAACCCAGTCTGTGGTTCTGTGATTTCGTGGGGTGAGGAAAATGCCTGGAGCTGGACCTGTTTGGCTGAGATTGTGTTCTATAGGGTTGGAAAAACCCACTCATCTGAGTGCAAACACTCAGATGCTGTGTTTGGTTGTAGGGCTGTGTGGGAATAGCTCCAGTGAAAGGACCCACAGTGTCCCCATCAATAGTTGGCCACAGCTCATCCACCACTGCCCTGGAGTGTCCTTCAAATAACAGTGGAAACGAAGCAAACAGAACGAGCCTAATGAGAAACAGGTCCTGCTTCAGGATCCTGGCAATTAGCTCTTGAGCTCCTTCCACGCAGCAACCTACATCTGCTCCCAGCACTGTCCCCACAGCCCTCCAGTAACTCCATCTCATTGGTGCATGTGTCCCAAGAGGGGAGGAATAATACCCCTGTTTGGCTCAAACTCCCTTCAAAGAATTTCCCAATATTCTAATTTGCAGCCATAAGAAGAGTTATGCTCCAAAAAGGGAATAATTGATCAGTGAGACTCGATCTGTAGAATCCAGCCATCCGGGGAAGCAGCGACGGGCACTTGGATAAATATTTCATTGCTGAGGCTTTGATTTGAAGAACCTGTTTTTCCTCTGGCTGGAGGAGGAGAAGGAGGGGGTTTGTTGCCTCTTGCCGTAACAAGGAGGCTATACATGAAATCTGCTGGGTAGTCTCTGTTTGTTTTTTAACATCAAGCGTTGTACAGAGCTTGGTCCCCTCCAGGGGGATGATGAAGGAGTTTCTTATCTCCAGGCAGGTTCAAACACTCCATTGGTTTTACCCGTGGGGTTGCTTTGAGCCCTGGAAATGCCGAAGCAACCGGAAACATCCCTGCTGCCCAGGGAAGGATGTGACCTGACACTGGCCATGGAGGCTGGAACTTGGTTACATTGGAGGGTAACCTGTTGACTCCTCTTCTGGCTGTGGTGGCTCCAGCAGTGGTAGTTTAGATCCAGCCTGCCAGTTTGTGGGTGTTTTTGCTGCTTGGTCAGGGGAATCGCTAGGGTTTTTGTGGGTTTTTTGGCACTCTGAGGTGAGTTGAGTTTAGCTGGCCGTGAGCCAGCATGGGAACCCAATGGGGAAGGTGGCAGAACCAGGAGATCTTCTGGCATTAAAAACTATACAGGAAGACCTGCTTGTTAAAGTGCAAGAGTTCGGGGTTAGGAAACCCCCAAATCGCAAAATCATTAAGGTTGGAGGTGATCTTGGATGTTAGGAAACCACAAAATCATAGAATTGTAGAATCATTAAAGTTGAAAATTATCTTGGAGGTTAGGAAACCTCAAATCATAGAATCGTAGCATCATTAAGATTGGGAGTGATCTTGGAGCTTAGGAAACCCCAAGATCACAGCCTTAGAACCATTAACGTTGGAAGTGATCTTGGAGATTAGAAAACCCCGAAATCATAGAAACTCTCAAATCACAGACTCAGAACCATTACAATTGAGAGTGATCTTGGAGGTCTCTTCCAACCCTAGCAATTCTATTCAACCCTAACAATTCTGTGAGTCTATAATTTTGGGGTTTCTGAATTTTATTTGGGTCTTTGCAGCCAGGTGCTGCTTTCCTGGGCTGTGCTGGGCAGGCAGAGCAATCACTTTCGTTTGCCCTTCCCATGCCTAATTACACCCTACAGTGCAATTAAACCAGTCAGAAAGGCCATAAATCTTCTCAGCTGCATCCTGACTGACGCCTTGCACGCCAGTCCATGAGCAGCAGTCTTTAATCCTTTGCAGAGAGTGACCCAAAATGCCAATGAAGGGATTGGTAATGGTTTCCCCCCACCTTTCCCCTGCCCCGGCCCCGACCTCCGTTTCCCTTCCTTTAAGCAAAAGGCTGCTGTTGGAATTGGAGTGAGCTGAAGGAGAGTGGGGTGGAGAATAGAATGTGGCTGTGGGGTCAGCTCACCTGCCCCAGCTCCTTTTCCAATTCAAACCTCTCAATTGAGTTGTTCTTTAATTGCAGTGATTTCAGCAAGTTGGATTAGATGGGCTTCAAGGGCTTCTCCAACCTCAAATGGCTGGAGAAAAGGGGGCTGAGGGGAGACCTTCTTGCTGGTTGTCTCCAAGAAGACTTTCAGAGGATCAGTTTGGGAAGGATGAGTGAGGAAGAGCTGGAGCACTGCCTGTTGGTTTTTTTGCCGTTCCATGTCAAAATGGTTCCATCCTTCTCCTACCAATGAGGGTTTTGTCCCCTCTTCCATTAGTGGTCGTCATCACCTCTGCACTGACGGCCTTCACCTCAGTTTGGGCACCTCAGTTCAAGAAGTACAACAGGAATGGGAAAGGGTCTGGAGAACAAACCTTGTGACAATCAGCTGACGGAGCTGGGGCTGCTTAGTCTGGAGAAAAGAAGGCAGAGGGGAGACCTTCTTGCTGTCTGCAAGCTGCCTGACAGGAGGGTGGAGAGAGGTGGAGGTTGGTCTTCTCACAAGGAACATGACAGAAGAAAATGGCCTCAGGCTGCCCAGGGAAGTTGAAGTTGGCCCAGAGGAGAAACTTCTCCCTGAAAAGGGTCCTCAGGTCTTGGAACAGGCTACCCAGGAAGGCAGTTGAATCATCATATCTGGCTCTGTTTCCCAGTCGTGGAGATCTGGAGCTCAAGGACAGGGTTTGGGGTTGGGCTGGGACAGTTGTGTTTGTGGTTGGATTCAATCAGCTTGAAGGTTTTTCCCAACCTGAACAATTCTGATTCCATGCCAAGGGTGTCCATCCAACCTGCCTGGATGATCTGGGCCATGCAGTTGAGTTAATGGTTGGACTCAAAGGTCTTTCCCAACCTACACAAATTATGATCAGGGACCGTACCCACCCATCCCACCCCTCCCTATCCATTGCAGCCCTCCTGTTGGGTTTTAGTGTGTGCAGAGCTCTGCCGGAGCTGAGACGAGTGACAGAGCCTTTGTCCTGGTGTCTGCTCGTGTTTTTCACTGCCTGTTGAAAGCCCCTCTGTTGTTCCTCTCTCCGAAGCAGCTGATGAGCATTTGACTGATTCCCAGGAGCAGGCGGGGATGAACCATTCAGGTTGAATTGACACCAACAGGGATTTGCATGAAGCCTGAGCTGCTCTTTCATTTCATGTTTTTTCCTCCTTCTTTTTTTTTTAGTCAAACCCATCATCACCTATTTAGCAAATTCCTGCATGACATGAAGCCCCTAACCACTGGCATTTACCCCACTCCCAGCCAGCAGCGATGGTGTTCCCTGGTTTTGGTGGTGTTTGGGTGGAGGGTGCTGGCTCTGGGGTCCCTGCTGAGAGATCTGTGGTTAAGACAGGGATCAAAAGGAGGTTTTGTAAGCTGTGCAGAGGGTTAGGGGGTGGTAAGACATTATGGACTGGGGTAGGATAGTGCAGAGGGTCTGTGGGTCCAGGAGCCAACTGTGAGGCTTGGAGTGTGGGAAGAGCTGAGAACCAGTGAGATCAGAAGAAGTTTGGGGAGCTGAGGACTGTGTGGGGCAGGATTGAGCTTCATTTAGCCATTGGAGAGCCCAGCACTCTGCAGCAAAGGGTGCTTCAAGCTGGCAGAATCCCTAGGTCTACCCCTCCTGCAGTGGGTTTGGGGCTGGAATGAATGTGGAGGGGGGTCCTGAGCAGCAAAACAAACAGTGGGGCTGTTCAGATTTGGGGGTATGCTCCCAGTCTGACTGGAAAGGAGCCCTTGTTCCCATAGGGTCACTTTTCTTGCCATCCCTGGGAATGTCTCCTAGATTTGGGGGGTGGGGAGGCTGTTCAAGCCTAGAGATGGAATGTGTCTGGTCCTCTTTGCTCCCTACAAACACTTTAAAGGCAAATTACAAAAGAAGTGGTACAAAACCAGCATGGGCTGGTCACTCTGTAGTTGCCCAGCTGTGACTGGAGGAAAATAGTCCTTCCCTGGGGCCGGCAGGTATCTAAATGGTTCCTTTGGCAGCCCTGTGTCTCTGCAGGGCTGGGCTGAGCATCTCCTTCTGCCACTTTGCTTCTCCATCAGCATCTCCCTATAATCACTGGTGTGTTATAGTGGCAGTGCTGGCATCTTCCAGCCCCCTCCCTGAGCTGGGAGCTTACCATCCTCTGGAGAAAGCCTGAAGTGGTGTGTAATGGGTGAGGGGGTTAGTGCTGCCAACCCTCCTCTCTCCGCGCATTGGCGTGAGCCCAGCTTGTGTTGTGCACTGGGGTTTATTGATTCCTCCTGGGCTGGGTCTGGATGGGGCTTGTTTGCTTGAGATTCCCAGCAATGAGGTTCAGCCTGAACCCCACTTGCAACATGGGATGGGAGGTTGCTGCTGTCTCAGGGCTTTGTTTCTGTGGAAAATTGGATTGAGCTGATGTTCTTCCTAGCTTCTTAGACAAATATCCCCATCCCTGCTTCTGCTGCCTTCGTCAGGCTTGGGAGCCTGAAAGGGGGCACCGTGGGTGCCTGATCCCCAAATCGGTGGTGGTGACTGTGGGGCCACTTTGGATCAGCCAAGAGAAGCAAAGGAACTGCATCACCTCATGGGTCTCATGGTCATGAGGATGCAGGTTGGCTCCTGGCTGCCAGGGACCCCTTGAGGGGGTCGTCTTTAACATCTGGGACACTGCTGTCTCCAGTATTGGGGTGCTCCCACCTCCTTTGAACCTCATAGGTGAGGCTGCTCCAGCTGCAACTCCCACTGGACTTCAGTCCACTCCTGTCTGGACTTCAGTCCTTCCTCTCCACCCTTTGGGAGCAGGAGAAAGGCTGTGGTGTGAGGCAGGTGGCCAACCCTTCCCAGTCCCTCTGTAGAATCGTGGTGTTTGTTCCTATTTATGAATTGATTTTATTATGGTTTTTTTTCTGCCCTGAAGAAACATAGAGAAAAATCTTCTCTCTGTCCAAAATCACTCATCCTTCCTAATAATGGGAGCTGTCAGCAGCCCTGCTTGGCGAGGAAATGATGCTCGCCGTAAATATTTGGTCTGGAACTGATTTATGGGGGGAAAAAAAGAAGGAGATTAGTGGCTAATCACTGCGTGGCAGGAAGCCTTTTGGGATGAGGAGAGCCACTGCAGAGCTCTCTGGGTCCTGGGGCTGTGCTCACACTTGGGGGGCTTCACTGGAGATGCTCTGGTTGAGCCACTGGGATAGGATCTGGTGGGGTTTGACCCCATCTAGAGCTCCTTGCCTTGGTGCTCTGTAGGACTTGGGGTTTAAGGTCAGGAGTAGCTCAGATTCCCTTGGCAGGGCACAGCAGGGCAAACATGCACCAAGAGGATACCACTGGGCCCCTGTGGGCTCCAAGCCAGGAAGGGTCATGATGTAGGAGGCAACAATCCATCTGCCCCGTCCTAGAGCCCAACAAACCCAGTGGGGTCGTTACAGCAGCTTTTCCTGTGTAAGGAAACAGTTACCCTATTAGAGGCTGTTTTGATTTTGTGCTGCTCCAGGGGGATTGTGGATGGAGGACGGTCATTTCCTAGTGGCTGGTGTGGCCAGATGGCACTGGGCAGTGCTGGGGGCTGAGATGGTGGGACATGCATGGCCCTGGGGAGGGTCTCCTGCCTGTGGGGAGGAGTGGGTGGCTGAGCTGGGTCTGGCTCTGGTCAGCAGACACAAGGACCTGCTGGAATGAGTGATGGTTTGAATTAGAAGAGGAGTCTCAGACTGGGCAGAAGGAAGAAACTGTTGATGCTGAGGTGGGTGAGAGCCTGGTCCAGGTTGCCCAGAGAGGTGGGAGCAGCCCCATCCCTGGAACCATCCCAGGTCAGTTTGGCCCTTGTGGCTCTGAACAACCTGCTCTGGTTGGGGATGACCGTGGAGGGGCTTTTCAGATCCTTCCAACCCAAATGCCTCGATGATTTTAAGACAGTTTTGGGGGGGAACCATGCCCTAGTTTTACTCTCCTGATTTCCACTCTGGTGTTGTCTCCCGGCACTGCGCAGCATCACTAAGTTCTGGTTTGTTTTTGGGACCAGATGCTCTGGGTTTGTGTCGCAGAGGTGCTGCAGTTTGCTCTCCCCCTTCTTTGCCTCCATGGCTGGAATATTTATTGTTTATTTTTGCCTAATTCTAATGAAGTGACGAGGACTGGAGGCAGCAGGTCGCATTAAAGGCTGTTGCTCTGTTGTGCAGTGGTGCGGGACCACCTGCGGGACACCAGTTCCAGCTGCTGCTGAGCTGCCCTGCTGTCAGGGGTGAAGGGTCCTTCGTGGCTGTGAGCTCCAGCCTTGAGTTCGGGGGTTTCTGCCCCACATCCTCCAGGTTTCAGGGATGGAGCTGCCTTTTCTGGAGGCTGCCCTAGGGCAAGGTAGTGGATTCTTCTCTCAACTGTGCTCTTGCACTGTGGATAAGTTTTAGGGATCCCAAACCCTGCTGCTCAGCCCCTGCAAGCTGTCAGCTGTTGACTTCCTTTGCAAACCAGTCAGGTTTGTGGGCTGCTTTGGGACCATCTGGGCTGCCAAAGTGATGGCCGGTCCTTGTCACAGACCCTAAAAGGTGACATTAAATGCTATTAAAATGGGAATCTGCTCTATAAGATCTTCATGCCTCAGTTTCTCCCATTGATGCCGGGCTGGCAGTAATGGTTGGTGTTTAGGTATGTGGGTGAGCTCTGTGTGATGGCCACTTCCCACAACAAGCCTGACCCCATACTGGAAGCATCTGAGCTGGGTAGGGCAGCAAATTGATCCCTTCTGGCCCCAAACAGGGCAATAGTATTCCATGGGGTCTTGTGCAAAGATGTTTGAACACTCAGGACTTACAGCTTTGTGGGGTTGGAACTCCAAGTGGTGATGCAGCTCCATGGGGAAGGATCATGGGCTGGAAGGGACTTAGAGGATTGAAAGTTCTTGTAGGAAAATGGGTCTAATGTGATACCTGAACATTGCCCATCCCCCAACCGCACTCCCTCCGTGCATCGCACCCTGCTCTCAGCCTGCAAGTAAATCCCTCTCACCCCCACTTTCTGACCCTTTACTTTTCCCTCCTTTTTAATTTATTTTTCTCATCCTCATTCCTTCCAGAATCAAGAAGAAGACAAAACCCTTGAACCTCAAGATCCACAACAGTGTGGGGAGCTGTGAGAACATCCCTGCCCAGCGCTCCCCACTGCTCTCTGAGCGCTCCCTGCGCTCCTTCTTTGTGGGGTATCCACCCTTCCTCCCTTCCACCCCTCCTGTCCACACTGAAGCCACCTTCTCAGCAAGTAAGTCCCTGGTCCCCTGCTGTGGGGTGGGTGATGGTTGATGCAGGGTGCCAAGGTGGCCAGGAATACCAACAGCATCCTGGCCTGCATCAGTACCAATGTGGACAGAAGGACCAAGAAGGGGATCCTGCTCCTATAGCCCTGGGAAGGCTGCACCTTGAGTACTTGGGGGCAGTTTGGGCACTGAAGGAAGGACATGGAGGGGCTGGAGAGGGGGCAGAGAAGGGCAGCTGGCTGATTAGGGGTCTGGAGAACAGGTCTGATGGGGAGAAGCTGAGGGAGCTGCAGCAATTCAGCCTGGAGAAGAGGAGGCTGAGGGGAGACCTCATTGCTCTCTACAAATATCTGAAGGGAGTCTGCAGTGAGGCAAGGGTGAGCCTCTTCTTCCTAGGGACTAGTGATAGGACCAGAGGAAATGGGGTCAGGTTGTGCCAGGGGAGAATCATATTGGATCTTAGGGAAAACTTCTTTCCAGAAGGAGTGGAGACACCTTGGAACAGGCTGCCGAGGGAGGGGGTGGAGGCACCATCCTTGGAGGGGTTCAGCAATCAGGCAGACAGGGTGTTTGGGGAGATGGGTTAGGGGTTGGGGTTTGTAGGGCGGATGATTGGACTTAATGAACTTTTAGGTCTTTTCCCACCTTGATGATTGTGTGATGCCAACCAGAGGATGTGGCAATGGGAAATTGGGATGAAGCTTATCCTGGTGCAAACCTCATGGAGCTTAATCTCAGCAGCCAGCCCCAAGACTGCCCAGGATGTTTTTCTTTCCTGCTGTTGATGGGACTCAATGGGTGGGGTTGGCTTGATGAGTTCATTCATGGTGTTGTGGCTGGATGGGGAGAAGCAGCCTGACCCTTATTTCCCAGTCACAGACTGGTGTCTCAATTAATTCTGTAGAAGCTGAAGCTTTTACAAGTGAGGAGGGACTCAGGGTGAACAAAACCCTCCCAGTTAAACCCATAGCAGCTGCTGGGGAGTGACTTTTTTGCCAAGAGCTCTCCCTGTCTCTTCTTGCTCAACTAGAAACTTCTTCCAGCTCCACACTTGGGCTGTTTCTCTGCCACCATCCCCATGCCAGACTTTCTCCTCCTATGCTTTCACAAAATCTGTTTTTTCTAACTTGTTTTGGGATCTTCTAGTTGTTCCTATTGCTCAGCTCTTGGCTGGAGAAGAGGTTTGCAGGCAACACCCCTCCCTGCTCATCCAGCCCCCTGGCTGCTACCAGCAGCTTTTCTTCTGCATCATGTTTCTTCCTGGATGACTGGGAGTCACTGGGATGACTTCACTAGTCACCCCATGCACTGATTTGCCCACGCTGGTGAGATGGGGGAACTCTTTGCTCTGCTTGCACCCCCCAGCCATGTGTCTCCCAGCCCTCCCCTAGCCTAAACCCTTGTGGTTTCTTTCTTTGCTTATTTTTTTTTTATGGTGATTTTTTTTGCGCTTTAGTATTGTTGAAGGGTCCCTGAGCCATTTCTGGGAATCCTTTTGCTCCCCTTCCTTGATGTTTGTGACAGAGAGACCTACCAGGGGCTCTAGGGGCAGTTACTGTTATTCCTAGAGACACCCAACTACCTGCCAGCATCACTCGTGGATCTGCCTGGAATGAGGCAGGGTTTTGTACTGTGGCACCAGACGAGGTCAATGAGGACTTGAAGGAGACTAGAAGGCCATGAAGGAAGACAGAAACCATGTTCCCAGCAGAGCCCCGGCGTGTCGGGCTGCATTAGGTGTCCTCACGCATTGCCACTGGATTACAGTCCGTGGTGTGAAAACCTGATGGGATGTGGCATCGCAGGGACGTGACATGATGAGAAGCGATGGGAGACCAAGTGACTTACTGCCCAAGAGGGGTCTCTTCTCATCTCCAACATTCTTGGCTCCTAGTCTTGATTGGTTTTGGGGCTGGACATGAGCAATGGGGAGAGGGGCTTGGTTGTACCAGCCAGGTGATCCTTTAGCACGTTTGGTCCTTGCAGGGTCAGCAGTTGTGAACTCAATGATGAGCGCCTGGGGAAATTCAATGCGAGGCAAGAAAGTCCTGCTAGGTTGTAGGTTTTTGAGCTCTCTCATCCTTCTGCATCTTTTCTGTGCTGGTGGCCTTGTCCACGAGCTGCATCCTGGGCTTGTGTTGCCTTTCAACGGCTGCATCCTGCACTCAGCAACTGGGTGCTGACCCCATGGAGATGGAGATGGGATTTAATGGAACTTGGTGCCAGGGTTGGTCACTTTGTGGGAGAAGCTGAACTCTGCAAAGAGATGCAGAGACACCTTGATTCATGGGGAGCAGCAGGTATCTCAACTGCTTTCATGTGCCCCACATGGCAGTCATGGGATCTGGGTGGCTGCCTCTGCTCCTGCACATGGTGTTTGGTGTCCTTGGGTCCTCTGCTCTCCTCTCACTGATCCAAAGTACCCAGGGCTTGGATATCCTTTAAGATAATTTCTTGCTGACCATGGTTTAGGGGTCATACTTCACCCCATCTCTTGGAGTCACTACTACTCATTGCCTTTCAAGCTAGTGGCTTTCCCGTGTGCTGCTGGATGAGCTTCCAGCACCCAGCGCATTGGGCCCACCCCACATCCCAAGGACCTCCTGTCCCCATCTTTGTGGCACAGACACACGTTGGCAGCCAAGTTCTCCAGAAGATCCCACTCTTACAGCCACGGGTGCCTAAGCTTTCCAAGCAGGAAATGTGTCTTGCCTTTGTTCTCTTGAGGGATCAGTGGGGCAGCACCTGGATAAGCACCAAACACAAGACCTGTTGTTGGACTGAGATGCAGGAGAGGAGCCCAACAAGATCCCTCTCTCTTTGTCTCTCACTGAGTTTTCAGTGCCAGGAGTGTGATTCCATCTGAATCATCTCTGCTCCTGGATGGATGCAGATCTGGATGCAGGCCTGGATGCTGCTCTCCTGTTCTTGACAGCTGCTCTGCCCCAATAGGAGCAGACTTGCATGGATGTGGAGCCAGGAGCTGCAAGAGCGAGGATCCTCTTGCTCCAGCAGCACAGGTCTTGGTGAAGGATCCCCCAGGATCTCTGTTCCCTGCGAATTTGGGTGTTGAGTTGATTTTTCCCTTGGAAGGGAAGAAGAAGGGTGGAAGGAGGGCACTTTTGGGGTATCCTTGTACCCTAGCTTGGCCCTCATAAAGTCCAGCCCTACAGCTGAGGAGCAGAGGATGGTTTGTGTGGCTGCATCCAGGACTACCTCTTGGTGCATCTGGTTGCTCCTGGTGAACAAGTGACTTCCAGAGATGTGGTGTTAGTCTGAAACAGCATGTAGGACTGAACACCTCATGACTTGGCCTCAAGAACCTAGGAATCAAGTCTGATCCTCTCTTTTTCTATAAAGACTCATGTCTGGCAGGTCTTGTTTGAGTTCCCGTTATCCGGGTGTCCTGGAGGTGACTGGGATTGCTCCTGGGCTGCGTCTGTTGCCTGTCCTCTCCTTCCTTTAAGGCCAGTAAGCCACAGTCACCATGGGCATCCAGATCAGATCACCTACTTGATGTCCTTCACCATGATGGGCCAACAATGTTGTTTTCAATGTGGGCTGTTTAAAACAAAAGAGTGGAAGGAAGGACAGAGAAATGAGCAACCAGGCACATGGCTGTGTGGGGAACATCCCTGCTGCTGTTCGTCCTCCAGCTGGAGCTCAACCCTGCAGAAGGAAACCCAGTGCAACCAAATCCAAGACCTTGAGTGTCTTAGGAGAGAAAAATTCAACACTTCTCCCCAGTGACCAACAAACTGAAGCTCTGTGCATGGTTTCTTCATGCAGAGACACCTTGGAACATCTACATCGGCTTTACTGCACCCACAGCTGCTGTTGGTGCTGCTCTAGTGGGTCATTTCTCCTGGATCCCAGTCCTGGCTCTTCCTCACAGTTTTGTGACCAAGAACTTTGAAGTTCATGACACTGACCTTCTGCCCAGGGAAGGAGCCTGGCTGTGGCTACCTGGGGCTTGAGTAGCAAACCAGTGATGGTCAAAGAATCAGCCAATGCTGAGATGCTTCCTCAGCCCCTGACTACCTGAGAAGATTTGATGTTGGGTAGGGATGGCTGGCAGAGAGAGATATAAGGTAACAGCCGATGGGAATCCAGGCACTGGGCATCCAGAAGCCCTAAATCCAGCCTTTCTGTTGGGAAGTACCAGGCAGGACCCCAGAACACGATGCTACTGTGGGAGATGCCAGCAGTGCTGCGTGGAACCACAGAATTGAGGTTTGTCTGGGGGAGTCTGACTGGCCGCGAGGCTGTGAGTTGGGAAGTGGAGTAAAACCTCACAGTGTGACCACTGACACCAATGAAGTAGCTGGATGCACAGTTGTGGCAGCAGAAATGGGACTGTCATGCTGCAACAAGGACCTGCCAGGATGTGACTCTGTTCTCCTCTGAGATGCTTTGAGGGCAGCTCTGCTGCCTCTAGCTGCTGTGGATGGTCCTCTGGGTCAGGGATCCCCATTTTGCTTGGATCCTGCAGAGATTTTGGATCATGGGGAGGGGAAGCTGCTCCCGGTGCTGCTGCAGTTTCCTTTGCTCAGCTCTTCAGGGGTCTCTCTTTTGGCCCTAAAACCAACCAATGACGGCTGAGGTGTCTCCTAGAGAGACTTTGCACCTTTGGGTGCTGCTGTGCTTGGCTACCATTGGGTACCTCTGCCAGTATCCTCCATCATGAGATGGCGTAGTGGTGGACTGGGAAGTGTTGGAGTAACCATTGGACTTTATGATTCCTAAGGTCTTTTCCAACCTAGACAGTTCTGTGATGCTATGATATGGTCCCCAGACTGGTTTCTCCTGGGGGATACGGTGGTCAAGGTGCCTCTGGCACTGGAGGACTTGTTATGGTTGTCTGCCCTGCTGGTCTGTTTTGGAAGGAGCCTGCACTCCAGTGTCTCCCCATCAGCTCTCTGGGGGCTGCAAGTGCCTGGGAGTGGCTGCCTGGGGTGGACACAGGTTTATAGCATGTCTGCAGACCAGTACAGTCCCCTGGCCTTTCCTTGCCATGGTGGTGATTCATCCCGGGATGCTTTCCCAGCCCACCCCCATCAATTTCCTCTGTCCCATTCATAATAAGAACATCGCCTGGCCCTGCTCCCAGTGGTGGGAGGAGAAGGGTTTGTTTATGGGGCTGTCGCCATGATGGATGACACATTCCCTCCAAATCCCTGGGCAGCCAGCAAGGTGCTGGGAGATCAAGAAGCGGGATCCTGTGCACAAACCTGGTCCCCATTGGTAGGGTTGGACACAGCTGCCAGCACTGGGGGATGCTCTCAGTGTATTCACTGGGGTTTGTTGGGGCTTGCTAAGGGGATCACCGTGAGTGGAACCCCCAGATGGATGAAGCAGGGAAGCTCCATCTGCTCTTCTTCACGCAGGAGACACTCAGGTGTCAACGATGAAAAGAAAACATGGGCACCAGGTTGCTGCTGGGCTGGCAGCGGGGGCCAGGAGGGCGTCACGGCCCATGCAGCACCACAGTCTGGGGTGTGCAGGTGCCACTCAGGGATGAGCAGTGGCTGTCACAGCTGCCCGTCATGGCCAGGGAGCGGGGAGTGGGGCTCTTCTCCTGCAGCAGCTGTCAGGGACCTGCCAGAGGCAGCTGTCACTCCCTGCCTGGGCACTCGCCCCCTTCCCTGGTCTCCTCCCAGAACATCTGATCCCATCACGCTGTTGACTCAAGGATGAGCTGTGACCTTTGCCAGTGCAATGCCATAGTGGAGGAGAACGTGGAGGGTTTGGGGGACTTAGGTGGAGGGTGCCATCCACTGGCATCCAGTGCCTGGCTGTGCAGTCTGTGCTGCATCATGACACTGAAAAGAAGTGTTTAGCCTTTTAGGGGACGCAGGGAGAGGGAAGGGGATGGGTTTGAGGCTGCAGAGATCCCATTGGGTTGTTCATGCGTATCAGCTGCATTCTTCCCTGGGGAAAGAGCTCAGTGCCCATTAAATACCGCCCTGGAGGGGGAGAGAGGAGAGAAAGTATCCTAAATCATCCCAAATCACCCTAAACCTGCCCTCACACGCCTGTATGAGGAGAATTGAGTCTGGGGTTTTCAAGCCACAAAGGAGCTTGCTGGTGATGACTCTGTGAGTAAGGACTGACAGGCAGGCAGGGCACTCATAAGACATCAGTTGCTGTGGGGTCATTGCTGTGGGGTTACAAGGGAAAGGGGTAGGCAGACAGCTTCAGAGTTCACCAGGGTCAAGATGTCCTGGTGGCAGCCACAGCCCCCTGGGTCTGATCCATCCCATCACCAGGTCCCTCTCTGCAGCAAACATGTGGCCAAAAGTTTGGTGTTTTGTACATTTCCTTACAATTTTCTCTCTAATCGTGGACATTTGGGGTTTTCGATTGGAAGGTACAAACGGGGAAGGCTGCTGCACCTCCACCTGCCCTTTGGGCACCTCTCCAGTTTTCCTTTTGCTGGGTGCAGGCGTCAGAGGGGGGAAAACATCCCCAATTAACATCAAGTCCCCTCCACCTCCAAACCCTGTTGGGGCTGTTGCCCACCACCCCATGGGATGCCTTCGCCTGCCCTTCTGCCCCCCTCCACCGTGGCTCATTGTTCTCTTCCAATCAGCGCTGCTGATGAAGACAATTAGGTCCCGTGTTCTGCAGGAAGCTAGTGGTCCCCCCTACACTGCCACACATTTCTTTGCATCAAACCCACTTAGAAAAGCAATTAAAAGGGTCTGCTGGGCCGGCAGGATTTACTTGGGGCCGGCTGCAAACGTACTGGAAATAAATTTGGGCTGCTAAAGCAGAGATTGGGATTTAATTCCAAGCAAGGAGCTGTCTGGTGTTGAGCTTGTTAAGGGATGGTGCTGAGAGGTGAAGCTGAGAGTTGGGGCTGAGGGATGGAGATGAGAGGTGGAGCTGAGAGATGGGGTTGAGGGATGATGCTGAGGGATGAGGCTGAGAAATGGAGCTGAGGGATGATGCTGGGGAATGGGGGTGAGTGGTGGAGTTGAGGAATAGAGCTGAGGGATTAGGCTAAGGAATGGGGCTGAGGAATGAGGCTGAGAGGTTGAGCTGAGAGATGGGGTTGAGGGATGAGGCTGAGGCTGAGTGGTGGAGTTGAAGGATGGGGCTGGGGAGGTTTCGTTGTGTGAAGTGATTTATTGAGGAGAAAAAGATGTTTTGAGAGAAGCACAGAGCAATCCCACTCCTTAGAGAATCATCAGCGGGGCTTGCAGATCCCCTGGGGAGGCTGTGGGTTTTAAGATAGCAGTTGAGATGCTAGTTTGGGGGCTGTCTCAAGGGCTGATGAGAGGTCAGAAGTCCCAAATGTTGGCAGCTGGCTAGTGTGAGACAGCCCCCATAGGGTTGGGGCAGCAGGTCCTTTCATTGGCTTCACAGTCCTTCAGCACCCTAATAGCCTGTGGGGTGATTGGGGCCACAGCAGAAGAGCCAGAGCCACTTCTGGGAGGGAGATGGATGTGGTGTTGGATGCTCCCAGGACTTTGAGCAGCTCCTGGGGTGGAAAGGAGCAGCATGTAAATGTAACCTTCAGAAAGGGGAGTGAGACAAGGATGCTCACCTGGCCACGACATTAAACTGGGATCTGCAAGCAAACAGCAGGGTCTCCTCTTGCCAGGAGGGTGTTTAGTGAGGGATTTGCTTGTCCGTTGAGCAAACAGCTTGTGCTTGACTCCTGCTGCTCCAGGGATGGTTCCTTGTGCTTGGGAAACCTCTGGAAGCCCCTAGTGAACATCCAGCTTTCAGGTCCTGGTGCCGATCCTCCCTAGGGCTGGGCATCCCATAGGCAGGAGCTCTCATGAGTGAAGGACTCAGCCCTAGCTGCGTCCAGCAGGGCATGGAGTTACTCTGCTGTGAATGACCTGAGGAACCTACCTCATTTTCCTCCTCCAGCCTAGGTCCCATTACCCTTTCTGCCCCCTTTTCCCATAGAAGGGGAGCGTGGAGGCTGTGTTTTGTTCCGTTCTCAGTCTGGACCCAGTTAAATTCTCTTCCCAGCAGCTGGCACTGGGCTCTTCGTTTAACCATAACTGCAAGATGTGAAATCCCATTAATCAATGGTGTGGCTGCCTTTTTAGCTTAATTTTTCCCTTTAGTGTTTAGGCATCTGGGAATCTGATACCATTGTGATTCCACTCCCTGTGCACTTGGGTGCAACACCCATGGGGTGGGTCCATCATCTCCCACCTTTCTGGCTTGCTCAAACGGGGGGCTGTTATGGTCAGAAGACCCCAGTTCCCAATCTAGGGCTGGTATGGGGTGGTCAGGAAACACCAGTTGCCTGCAGATCCCAGTTCTCCATAGACCCTAGTTCCCTGCAGACTCTTGTTCCCCACAGACCCCAGCACAAAACCAGCGGCCTCTTGTTTTCCAGGAATGGAGCCTAAAGGGGTATTGGGCTGGTATGGGGTGGGAAGGAGAACCTAGGTCCTTACAGACCCCAATTCACCACAGACCACAGTTCCCCGCAGACCCAAGCACAAAACTAGCAGCCTCCTGCACTCCAGGAGCGGAGCATAATGAGCATCCCTGAGAGGAAACACCAGACTAACCCTATTTGTTGGAGGTATCCTTCACTCCCTACCCAAAAGCTCTCCCCAGTGCTGCTGCCTGATGGTTTCTCTCTTTCTCCAGATACGCTGTCAGTGCCTCGCTGGTCCCCGCAGATCCCCCGCCGAGACCTGGGAAACTCCATCAAACACAGGTTCAGTGGGGCCGAGCAGCTCCCCTTCCATCTGTTGGACCACTCTTTCCCGGGGTGGGCTGGGCTGTCCCGGAATCACATTCCAATTCAACTCTAGTTCTGAGCTTGGTTGGCTAAGGCTTGAGTGGTTGTTGATCTCTAACCCTGCTGGCCTCAGGAAATCTCCCAGCTCCGGATCAGGGTCCTTCCCTACTCACTTCAAGAAGGAAGAACCCTGGGAAGAGTCTTGGTGTTGCTCTATAATGGGGCAACTGCTTCTCTGCTGGGCTATGACTTGGCTCCCCAGGGCAGGGAGATTATCTGGGGAGCTCTGGGGTGAGCAAACTGGAGAGCTGCAGGCAGCCACTGGCTGATGGCCACCTTGGGCACCTCAGAACTTCTTTGGAGTAGGTTGTCCCCTTCTGCATAACCCAAGGTGAAGCTTGGGATTGGCCTACCTAGACCCTGTAGCAGTTTTTGAGGGTAGCGAGGGAAGAGTAAATGGGGCTGGGATGATATTCCTGTGGGATCAGGGATGGGGTGACCAACTCCCACCTCTCCCTGGCCACTGTTCCCATTCCTCTCCACAGGTTTTCCACCAAGTACTGGATGTCTCAGACCTGCACCGTCTGCGGGAAGGGAATGTTGTTCGGCTTAAAATGCAAAAACTGCAAGTACGAGGCAGCAGCATAGCTCTTGCTGCTTCTTCATGTGGCCAGTGGGTTCATTGGGGTTTGAGCTGGGGTGGAGCTGAGCTGGGGCTCCGGCACTGGGAGATCTCTGAATCAGACCCTCAGAGCCTCACCCGCTGGCAGCCCTAGGCCAGGCTGTATATACCCACATTAGGGTCTTCTGTGTGGGACCATCTGCCAGAGATATGGGGTGTGTCTGTCAGGTAGGAGGCTGAGAGCATCACCCATGTGCTGGGGAGCTCTGTGGGATTTTCCCCCACCCTGGGGCTGCCATCTCTAATTTTTGCATGAGACAGCTGTCTGGGATCTCTGTCTCCTGGCAACGTTGTGGCATCGGGGAACCAGTCCACCTCAAACCACAATTAAGGGGAGAAGGGCCAGAAAACTGGGAAGGACTGGGAAAAGATACTGACCCAGAGATTGAGGCCACTGGATGCAGTTTAAATCCAGCACAGCCCAGCTCTTGGCCAGCACTGGAGCAGCCATCAGCCCTTGGTAAAGCAGGGGGACTCCATTGCCTTTCTCAGTGCTGGGCAATGGGAATGCACTGGTGGCCAGTGGGATACTGAGTTAACCAGAGCTCTGAAGCACTAACAATCATTGTTGCCATTAATGAAATGCTGATGAGTTGGCAAACTGGGATTTAAACTTGGACCTCTGCAGCTGGAAGGGATGTTACCCCACAGATGTGTTTGAACATGAGGGTTCTTGTTGCATCTGACACTCGAGCAGCCGGGGGTGCACTGCCTGTGGGGTGCTGGGACCTGCCCCTGCAGTGCTGCACCCTGTAGTCACTCAGAAAAGAGCAAATCAATCCCCCCACTTGCAAAATGTTTGGGGCAGCAGGGTGTATTTAGGTTGATCAGTTTTGCCATAGCCACCCGGCCCTGCTGCTGAGGGGAATAAGCAGGTCAAGCAAACAAACCAACCCCAAATCCCCACCCCGAGCCTTGAACACTGAATTAATCTCTGCCTTTCCCTCTAGGAATGGCTTTGCAATAAAACCCAGCACACGGTCTCAGAATTTTCATTACCCAGCTCATTGGCTTGTAGCTGCCTCCTAGTTTTTCCATCCTTTCCCCTTGTTGGGTTTGAAATCTTAAACTCCTTTTCCTTTTTGCCCCCTTATGGGGGCCACTGCAGCAAAGTGGGAGCAGGAGACTCTTTCCCATCCCTAATTAAGGATGAACTGGAAGGACTGGGGATGGTGAGAGCCTGCTGATGCCTCTGTGCATGACCCAGGGGTGATGGCCCCTGTAAGGGTCCCACCCTGGCTCCATGAAAGCAGGCAGAGTTCTGCAGAGTATTCAGCTTGGCCATAAATGATCCCATTATCTGGGTGAAATGTCCTGGTCATCCAGCCATAGCGGGGGGCACAATGGCCAAGATTCATCCAGAGCCAAAGTGGACTGGGACAGCCACTTCCTTCCCTTCTGCTGCCCTGGGGTTTAATTAACCATAAATCATGGTAGTGAGGGATGATGGACATGGGGAACTGTTTTCTTCTCCAGCTGTGGGTCCCTGATCCTTTTATTTCAGCCAGTGCTGGCAGAAATGGGAATCTAGGGTATCGTCCTAGTGGGGAAAGGGTTTGGGGACTCCTGCAGCATCCCACATAGGGAGACCTTCTTGCTCTCTGCAACTGCGTGACAAGAGGATGCAGAGAGATGGGGTTGGTCTGTTCTCCCAAGGAACAAGGGACAGGACAAGAGGAAATGGCTTCAAGCTGCCCCAGGGGAAGTTCAGGTTGGCCCTGAGGCGAAACTTCTGCCTGGAGAAGGTCTTCAGGCCTTGGAACAGGCTGCCCAGGGAGAGAGTTGAATTGCCATCCCTGGCCATGTTTCCCAGTCATCGAGATCTGGAGCTCAGGGACAGGGTTTAGTGGTGGGTTAGGTCAGTTGGGTTAATGGTTCGGCTTGATGATCTTGAAGCTCTGATTCCATGCCAACCTGCCTGGATGATCTGGGATGTGCATTTGCGTTGATGGTTGGACTGCCTCCTGGAGGCTCTGCCCATGGGATCATGTGAACAACTCAAACACTCCATCAAGGCATCTTTCTGGGTGGATGAAGGCTCATTAATGGGGCAGCTGCATCCCACCAAGGGGATCCCTCCCTGCTCCCAGCTGCATCTCTCCATCCATCCCATGACATTCTGCTCTCCCCTTATTCATTGCTTCTAAAACATTCTTTCTCTGTCCCCTGCCAGGCTCAAGTGCCACAACAAATGCACCAAAGAGGCCCCTCCATGTCACCTGCTGATCATCCACCGTGGAGGTAAGGACCATTCTCCCCATTTCTGCCTCTGCAGACATTGCTGCCAGGTAAAACTTTCCAAAGCCCCTGCGGGCGATTCGGGAGCCTGACCCTGGCTAGTGGCCAGTGAGGAGGGTACGGAGGCTCCCGAACCGCTTCTTGGGAGCTCCGTGAAAATTTTACCCACCGTTTTTTCCGCTTGTAGGGAGACGAGCTGGTCGGGGCGAGGCAGATTTGCATTGCAAACCACTTCCACCCACCCTTCCCCTGCCTCCCTTTCTTTTCAGATTCCCCAACGCACGGGGTAAGTGCAACGAGGTTTTAGCCTTTCGCTACCGTCGAGAGCTTAGGGCGGCCGTGGGGGGCACCCAGCAGCTCCTCCCGCCGTGCGCTGGGTGCATGGGGGGATTCCCCTGAAGTGGGGACGTGGCCGTGCCTCCTCCGTTGATGCTCTCGGGGTTGCCTGATCCTGCTCCTCCGACCCCAAAGCAGCAGAGGAGGGAGAATTTTGCAGCAGGACAATGGGCGTCGCTTCCCACCTCTTTTCTTTCAGATCCCCGATGGTCAGAGCACTGTGGTTGCCTAAGGGAGACTCTTGCAGTTGCCTTTGCCCTGACTTTTGAGCTCTTTGGACTGTTAAATCCCACTAGAACCACCGTAATCCACTGAATCCTGGGGAGATACATCGAGCTGGTGGCACCTTGCAGGGTGAATAGGAATGATGTGGCTTCCAGGGAGGCAATTTTGCAGCCTCCACTCCAGCCCCCTTGCCCTTGCTTGCAGCAAATTTATGTGGAAGGGCCTGAAGACCCCCTGTCATGCTCTGAGCAACCCCAAAGTCTGACCAGGAGGCAGGGGAAGCAGCATTCGAAGCTGCCAGGGACTAATGGGCTTCTGACGTGGGGCAAAAAATGAGTGTCCAGCTGTGGTCTGTGATGTCCTAGAGCTAAAACTGCCCAGTGGGTGATTTAGCCTGGGAGCAGTGTTATTTGGAGTGGCCTCAGCATCAGTTAAATAAGCCCCCAAAAAAGCTTTTAGGTGTTTTGCCCCCTGAGCTGGCTTTGCTGCCCCAAATCTCTCCTCCAAGAGCCGGGGACTCTGAGCTGGCTCCTTCCTCCTGCCCTGAGAAGCTGCAGTGAGGAAGAAGAGGAAGAGGAGGCTCCTGATGCTGGCTGACCTAAAAGCTTGTGGGATGGCTGTGTTGTCTTGCTGGGCCTTGCAGCCCCTCAGTTTAAGCCCCGCCATGTGCCAGGGGGTTTGGCAGGAGCTGAGCAGCACCGAGATCCCTTTGGAAGCCAATTGACAAGTGCAGGCTTGACCCCAAGGGCTCCTTCCAAGTTTCTGATGTCTCTCCATCTCTTTTCTCCCATCCTCTCCGTCTCCTTGGCCCCTCTCTCCCTTCTTAATCCAGCAAGGTTAGTCCGGACCGAGTCGGTGCCCTGCGACATCAACAACCCCTTGCGGAAGCCCCCCAGGTATTCGGACTTGCACGTCAGCCAGACACTCCCCAAAACCAACAAACTCAACAAGGTGAGCTGCTGCACCGTCCCTGACCCTCTGACTCCCCCTCTCTGCAGCCATCCCCTCCAAACACCTTTTGCCTGTTTTTTGTGCTCAGCCATTCCTGCAGGTGATGCTGCCGAAGTTGGGGACTGGTGGTGGGTCGCTTGACCCACTCCATTGGTCCTGACTCTGTTGTGGCCTCCCAGCTTCCACACTGAAGCTGAATTTGGGGTGGTTTGAGGTCTCTGAGACTTTCCTAATTGACTAATTGATAGTCACCAATAAATTGAGCCCAGAATTTGTGTCCTTGGCAAAGCCGGTCAAGCCAAACCCAACAGAGCACCTCGTTCGTTGTTTGGGCTCTGCCTCAACCCCAGTAAAACCAGTCTGAGGTGGTTTTTTTGATGAATTGTGGAGCCTTCAGTGGAAAACTTCTCACAGGGGTGGGGTATTGGTAGGCTGGAAGCAAGAAAATATCCTTGTTTGGATGGAGGACAGGTCACCCTCCCTTCCCAAAGCCTGACAGGACTCCCCCCAGCAGCTCCTGGATTTCAGCATATTCAGGCTGTCAGCAAAGGCTGCTGATGTCCTGGATGCAGTTTTTAACCCAAAATCTCCCTTAGCATGACCTACTGTCGTGGTGGTGCTGCAAGTGGTGTTAGGAGGCTGGAGAGCTGCTACGGGTGTTTGGGAGAGTGAGTGAGCTGCCGTCTGTCTCTGTAGTACCTGTCCTTCCAGCAACTCGTTTCAGTCTATTAGAGGGCAGGAGGGACGTGACTCAGGTCCTGCTTCCCCCATGACGGCTGTTGCAGGGCTCTCACCTCTCTGAGCTTTGCTCATGGTGATGCACAGTGTGTTTGAGTGTCTAGATTTGTATTTAATTATTTTCCTTTCACCTGAGAGCTCTCATTCTGCCCAAAATATTCTCCAGAGCTTCTAATTTCCTTCTGCTGTGGCTGCTTCTTCAGAGATACTCTCAGTGCTCTGAATGCCACTGAAATCTTGTTGTTCATGGCATTGGGGGTGGGTTTAAAACATCTTTCACCTTCCTAAGATGGTTAGGATGGCCTCTGTCAATGTATAAGGGCTTCCCAGAAAGCCCAGCTTATTTAAAAATTACCTGCTGGAGGAGGTTTGTGGAGGTTTTATAACCCTTCTCACCTGCCACAACATGCCCTGCAGAGGGGCACCCAAACCTGCCATCCTTGACTGGCTTGGGAAGAGTGAAGAAATGTCTTGGGATGTGTGGGCTTAGCCTTTCAAATCCACCTCCACCTGGCCCCAAGCAAGGAACTGGGCTGTTGGCTACCAGGTTCTCTAAGGACTGAGCCTCAGGGGTGCAGCTCACAGCTCTGGTCTTGGTGGCCATGGTAGCTCTGCTGGAAGGGCTAGCCAAGGAGCCCCACTGCTGGGGCTTGGTGCGAACAGCAAGTACAGACAGCTTTGGGAAAGGCCAGGCTGGAAGTCTGCTTGGTTTCTAGGGCTTCTGGAAATGTGGGACTGGGATGCTGTGTGTAGCTTTTGCTTTTCTGGAACACTCTGCACTGGAGCACCTTGTGGTTACACTAGGCTGATGTTGCTCTCACCAGCGACTCCTCTCTTTTCTCCTTGTCCCACAGGACCATATCCCAGTGCCCTACCAGCCAGACTCCAGCAGCAACCCATCCTCCACCACCTCCTCCACCCCATCCTCGCCGGCCCCACCGCTGCCACCCAGTGCAACGCCGCCGTCCCCCCTGCACCCCTCTCCACAGTGCCCACGCCAGCAGAAGCAGTTCAACCTGCCAGGTACTATGAGACCCCACCTCCACCCTGCCCCATGAGAGGGACTGGTGTCCCAGGGTGTCCTTGGATCTGCTCCAGCTGCACTGGGATGGGGGAAGGTTGAGCAGCAAAAATGGGTTTAGGAGAATTCAGGTTGGGAGGGAACTTAGGGGACTCTAGCCCAACCTCCAAGGATGGAGCCAGCCCAACCTCTGTGGGCAACCTGCTGCACCTGGGGCTACCTTCCAGGCATGATTTCTCCATGGGATGGGCCAGCTGTTGGATGTTGCCCCAACAAACAAAGTGTTGTCTTCTCCAGGGATGACTTGGCTTGATGTCACTGTGTCTTTGGAGTGATGAGCTTCAAACAGGATTGTTGGCAGCACATGTGGGGTGATAGGAGGGAGTAGCTGGTGCTGGGGATATCTGACGTAACTTGTCCCCTGAAGCTCAGTCTCTTCAGGGATGCTGAAAGAGGCAACTTGGTTGCAGTGGCCGAGGGACACAGGAATCATAGAGTTACAGCAAATCATAGTTACACTAAATGGCCCAAAATGTTCTTCCTGGTCGGAAGAACACCCCAAACCCCACAGAATCCAGTATTTGGTGACTGCATCGTGCCTCACTTCTAGAGCAGAGACCGCTCTGCAGGTGCTTTGAGATGATATGTGACAGAATCACAGAACATCAGGGATAGGAAGGGACCTTAAAAGATCACCTAGTCCAATCCCCCTGACACAGCAGTATTACCTAGACCAAGCCACACAGGAACACATCCGGGCGGGTTTTAAACATCTTCATAGAAGGAGACTCCACACCCCCTTGGGCAGCCTGTTCCAGTGCTCTGTCACCCTCACTGTGAACAAGTTCCTTCTCATATTTATATGGAATCTCCTATGTTCCAGCTTACACACATTGCCCCTTGTCCTATCACTAGATGACATTGAGAAGAGCCTGGCTCCATTCCCCTGACACCCACTCTTCACATATTTATAAACATTAATGAGGTCACACCTCAGTTTCCTTTTCTCCAAGCTCAAGAGACCCAGCTCCCTCAGCCTTTCCTCATAAGGGAGGTGCTCCACTTCCTTCATCATCCTTGTTGCTGTGTGCAAGACTCTCTCCAGCAGCTCCGTGTCCTTCTTGAACTGAGGAGCCCAGAACTGGACACAATACTCCAGATGTGGTCTCACCAGTGCAGAGTAGAGGGAGAGAAGAACCTCTCTTGATCAGCCAACCACCCTGGTTCTGATCCACCCCAGGGTGCCATTGGCCCTCTTGGCCACAGTGGCACATTACTGGCTCATAGTCATCTTGCTGTCCACCAGGACCCCCAAGTCCCTTTCTCCTACACTGGTCCCTGGGGTTGTTCTTGCCCAGATGCAAAACTCGGCATTTCCCCTTGCTATATTTCATTAAAAGTCTCCCTGCCCAGCTCTTCAGCCTGTCTAGGTCCCACTGAATGGCAGCACAGTCTGCTGGGGTGTCAGCAACACCACCCAGCTTTGTGTCGTCAGAGAACTTGCTGACAGTGCACCCTAATCCCCCATCCAAATCATTAATGAATAGAATGAACAGTACTGGTCCCAGGACTGACCCTTGGGGGACTCCACTAGATACAGGCCTCCAACTAGACTCTGTGCCATTGACCACTACTCTCTGGCTTCTATCCTGCAGCCAGTTCACCATCCACCTCACCACCTGATCATCTAGACCACACTGCCTCAATCTGGCTGCGAGGATGCTGTGGGAGACTGTGTCAAATGCTTTCCTGAAGTCAAGACTGACCACATCCACTGCTTTGCTATCATCTACCCACCTGCTTATGTCCTCATAAAAGGCTTATCAGGTTAGTCAAGCATGACTTCCCCTTGGTGGAGCCATGCTGACTGTCCCTGATGACCCTCTTGTCCTTGCTGTGCCTAGAGACAGCATCAAGGATAAATTGTTCCATCACCTTTTGTGGGATGGAGGTGAGGCTGACCGGTCTATAGTTACCTGGGTCCTCCTTCTTACCCTGTTTGAAGATTGGAGTGACATTTGCTGTCTTCCAGTCCCCAGGCACCTCTCCTGATCCCCATGACTTAGATGATGGAGAGTGGCCTAGCAATGACTTCCGCCGTCTCCCTTAGCATGTGCGGGTGCATCCCATCAGGGCCCACGGATTTATGTACAACCAGTTTGCTCAACTTATCCCTAACCCAGTCCTCCTCAACCAGGGCAGGCTTCTCTCTTGTCTCAACTTCCTGTGGGGCCTCAGCAGTCTGGGGCTTGATATCAGGACAGCCCCCAGAAGTATAGACAGAGGCAAAGGTGGTGTTCTCTGCTTTCTCTCTATCCTCTGTCTTCAGGGCACCTACCTAATTCAAGCAGGAACCACAGAAGGGGGGCCTTATGATGATCTTCCAACCCCTGAAAGGGGCTGTCAGAAGTCTGGAGAAGACTGTTCCCGAGGGTGGGGAACAATAGGATGAGGAATCGTAGTTTTATGCCAGAAAAGGACAAAGTGAGGCTGGACAGAAGGAACAAGTTCTTGAATCTGAGAGTGCGGTATCCCTGGAACAGGCTGACTGGAGAGGTAGTGGAGGCCCCATCCGTGTAGCCATTCAAGGTCAGGCTGGATGGTGCTCTGGGCAACTTGGTCTGGTGATGGCCTTACTTGTTGTAGTGGGGTTGAACTGGATGGCTTTTGGAGATCTTTTCCAACCCGGTGATTTTGTAATTCTAAGTAAAACCCATAGTGTGCAGCAGTGTCTCCTCCTGAGGAGCTGGACATGCCACCACTCCTGCTGCAACTGAGCTGGGAGCTCCTGGCACGCAGGGATGGAGCAGGGCAGGATCAAAACTGGCAGCTTGTGAGGGTGGTTGCTCCCTACTTCCATGGCCTGTGGAAGTAGGAAGCAGATGAGCAGAGCCCCGTGGGGGGCAGGAGCTGTTCTAACAAAATGCAGGGCTTAGTGTGCTTTGATCTTGCTGTGTGGAGAGTTCTCTGAGGTTCATCTCATCAAGATGGTCATCTTGGGGGTTAGGATTTGCTCATGGAAATTACAGCACAGTGACCTCTTCCTGCTGGAATTACCTCCAAGTCTCCTTTGATCTCAGCTCAGGGGTTCTCAGGTCCCACTGCAGAGCCCAGGTCAGTTTGTAGGGTCTTGAAGCTGAAGAGGAGAAGCTCAGGGACAGACTTTGGGGTCTTGAAGATTAAGGAGAAGGTGTCTCCTGAGCTGGTGCCAACTTTGGTGGCCTCAGCATCTCTGCCTGGCTTCATACCCATGACCTATGTGAGTCAGATCAATCCTTGGGCTCTGCCCACTGGTGACAGGGAGATGGTAGAGGGGCCACCACCAAGAGCCAGAGCTGCTGGCAGCCACTGGCTCCTTGAAGTGTGCTGGGAAGCAGACTGGGAATCCTGGAAGGACACAACTCTGTACCAGTTAAGTGGGCTGGATCGGGCAACAGCTGCAAATCTGTTACTTGGTTTTCTCCATGGTGTTCCCAAAGGCCGGTCAGGAGCCAAGTGCTCACACTCCAAGGACATTTGTTGTCCAGCCAGGTATTCAGATCCCACCGGGGACTTTGCAGTTGGCAGCTACACCCTCTGAATGGGAAGGAGCAGTAGCTGATGGTGACAAAAATTCAGTTAGCATCTAGTCAGATAGAGGGTTGGGGTCTTTATTCTTTGCTGTGGGCACCCTATGAGCCATCCTGAGTCGAGAGATGGAGCTGGGGGAGGTTGGGATGTGCTGGGAGGAGCCAGACTTGGGGCTGGTGTTTGATGGTGCAGGACTGGGAATGGGTTGGGGGTGTCTCCAGTGTCTGATTGGTGTTGAACCCTCCTTTTCTCTTTTCCAGCTTCCCATTACTACAAGTACAAGCAGCAGTTCATTTTCCCAGGTGGGTCTCTTGGGAAGCCCCAATGGGGTGCTGAGATACCCCTTAGTGCCCTAACCCTGGATTTGTTGGAGGCAGGGGGGGATGCTGGGCTGGGATTTCTCCCCCAAACCAGGGTATTTTTGCAAGACCCTGCACTGCTGAGGTGCTGCAGGGCTGGATGGCCCCAAGTTCTATCCAGCTAAGGGTGTAACTGAATGGGACCTGGGGACAGAGGGAGGTTTTCAGTGCGATTTGGGTCTCCTGGGGTCCTCCCAGCCCCCTTTCACTTCACTGTCTTCTCTCCAGATGTGGTACCTGAGACACCGACCCGAGCCCCACAGGTGGTCCTTCACCCTGTCACCTCTAATCCCATGTGAGTACCTCACCCTTCTCCTGGCTGCCTTCCCCTCCCTAACATCCCCAGGCACCCATGGGTGCTCCGCATGCCTTTGCAAGCCCAGTTTGGGGCTCAGCAATGTCTTTGGGGCAGGATGGGTTGGGGTGAGCCATGTGTTTCTGCTGTCCCAACCCAGCTCATGGCTCATGTGGGGAAGGAAAGAGGTTGAAAGGAGAGGGTAGGGGACTAATTTCTATCCCACAGTGATGAAGCCATCCAGCTCTTCACCATGAGGAAAAGACTTTCAGTCTAAGGCAAAACCCATGGGGTGGCAAAGCCCAGGTATTAATCTTCTGCTAAATGCTAAGCAGAGAACTGAGAGCTGAGGTAGTTTTAATGCAGGTTCTGGCAGCCTCGACATGAAGGTTCCAGTTCCCCCAACCTGAAATGGAACATTTCAACCTAACCCAAATCCTAACCTGGGGGGTGGTAGGGGAAGGGAAAGGAGGGGGTCTGTTGTTAAGGGGTTAGGGGTTAAGGGTTAGGTTTAGGGGTTAGGGGTTTGGGGTTAGGGTTAGGATTAGAGTTAGCAGTTAGGGTTATGGGTTAGAGTTAGCCTGGATGCTCTGTTTGTCCTGGTTAAGGTTGGTGGTTAGGGCTAGGAATTTGGGTTTAGGGTTAGGGGCTTGGGGTTAGGGTTAGGGGTTAGAGTTAGGGGGTTGGGTTAGGGGTTAGGGTTATGTTTAGGAGTGAGAGGTTTAGGTTGGAGTTAGGGGTTAAAGTTAGGGCTTAGTGTTAGGAATTAGGGGTTAGGGATTAGGGTTAATGGTTAGGGTTTAGTGTTAGGATTGGGGTGTAGGATTAAGGTTAGGGGTTTGGGGTTAGGGGTTAAGGTTGAGGATTGTGGTTAGGGTTAGAGTTAGGGTTGGGGATATGGGGTTGGGGCTGGGGAAATGGAAACATTCTTGAAATGGAACATTTTCGGGTCCAACAGTCTCTGCACCACAGTCTCTGTGACTGGCCTCAGGGCCAGCCCTTTGCAACAGATTGAGCTGGAGCTGCCTTGTGGAATCCAGCACTGGCTGCGGTCCTTGTGCCCTGGTGCCTGGATGCTCTGTTTGTCCTGGTGATCCTTTTCCTAGCTGCTAGTATGAAGGATTTTCCAAGCCAGGAGTCTAACAGTTTGAGTCTGTCTCCACTATTTCATGAGTCTAACTGATTGAGTCTCTCCTGAGCTGAGATGTCACTGGTGCTGGGCTCACCCACACTCTCCAAACCACTGGGAACTGCCAGGGGGGTCTGGCAGACCCTGCCTCTGTGAGTGATGGAGATGAATGCCCAAGTGCTGGACTCAGAGCTCTTTATCCATGTTTCCTTCCCTGCCTAAAGTGAGGTCTTGGCTATAGGGCTGGCAAATAGCTGTCAATGAGCAAAGTCTGTGCTGCTGCCCATAGTCCTCTTGTTGAGAAGACCCTGCTTTCAGATATCAGGGTTGGCTTCATTTGCCTGTGCCCCTATGTCTTCTCTGGGATTTCAGCAAGGGGATGGGAGCACCAGGACCCCTGCACCTGAGTGGCTGTAAGGGTATTCAGGCTCTTCTGTGACCTGTGTTGCCCCCGAGAAGGGAAGATATTATTTCTATTATGAATAACAGTAATTTATAGTAAATTTCTATTATGCGTGAAACCACACAAGCTGCTGCAGCTGCCCTTCCCCATGGAATTTCCCTATTTCCCTTTTAACTGGGAGATGCTGGTCATGGCAAACTAGACAAATTCAGGTGCTTTTGTTGCAGGGAGTGTCTTTGAAACCTCAATTTCTCAAAAATAATTGAAAACCCCCATTTTCTTCTATTCTGCCTGCTAAGTGCTTGATGATTTGTCTGGTGGTTGTTGTGTGGGAGGGTAATTCTGATGTTAGAAACCCCCTAAAATGCCATGGGCAGGTGCCCTAGTGCTGCCTCCATTGGATCAAAGGGTATCAATCTGTCTCTCACCCTTTGTGAGCTGGGGAGTGACACCTCCTGGATCACATGGCCACCGTGGTAGGTGGGATGAAGTGGGATGAAGACCTGGTCGTGTGCCCTCACATCACCCAGTCCAGCCTGGAACCTCATCCCTCCAACAGAAACGAATGCTATAGTCAATGTTGCGTATTGCGTTGACCCTCTTCTCCCATGGGAGCACTCAGAGCCATCCTTGGGGCTGGAAGGGATGGGAGGGGGTTGCTTTTCCCATATTAGCAGCTTGCCTGATCCTTCCTCTCCCCGCTCCCTGTAACCCTGGTGCAGACTAATGCTGTGGGAAGGACTCAACGCCCTACTGGTGTTTTTTTACTGGTGCTAACTCAGCCATTCTTTCCTCAGCCTGGAAGGAAACCCGTTGCTTCAAATTGAAGTGGAGCCCACATCAGAGGTGAGAGGGCTGGGCTTGCTGCTCACAACCAGATCTGGGGGCACATTCCATAGGACCCAGCTATGTTTGGCATCTGTGCAGCAGAATTCCTGCTGATCGCATTAGTGACCAGGGCTGCTTCTGCCCAGGCACTCATGTCCCTCCCACTCCTCTAGGAAGAGGCTTTGTGTCTGCCCTTGGATCTATGATTCAAGCTGTTGTTCTGAGATGCTTTAAAAATGAAGTGGAGGGTGAAGATGGGGAGGCAGCTTTTAGTTCCTGGAGAAGCTCCTGTGGAGCAGTAAGGGAAAAGCCAGACCTATCCTGGGGGACTGGGAGCTGCAGACTGGGGTGCACTGGGGTGGGTGCTGTTGGTACTGGTAGGGCACAGCTCAGGTTGGGGTGAAAGGCTGTGTTCAGACAAGGGAATTATACACCCTGGAGTGTCACCCTCTTCTATTTAACCCTGGGGTAAATCAGCCCCTCTCTGCAAGATCTGGGCCACCCAGTTGTCTTTGGGTACAAACTCCCTCCCCAGTTTCTCTAGGGCTGAAGTAGGATAGTGGGATTTTGTCCATGTTATCTCTTTTGGATACTGATTTGGGGTTTTATCTCCCCCGTTCTGCCTCACTCACCTCCCTTTGCACCCCCTCACCCCACAGAATGAGGAAGGCACAGAGGAGATGCAGGAGTCTGAGGACGACTTTGAGGAGATGAACCTCTCGCTCCTCTCTGCACGCAACTTTCCCCGCAAGGCCAGCCAGACCAGCATCTTCCTCCAGGAGTGGGATATCCCCTTCGAGCAGCTGGAAATCGGCGAGCTCATTGGCAAGGGCCGCTTCGGGCAGGTCTTCCACGGCCGCTGGCATGGAGAGGTGGCCATCCGCCTCATCGACATTGAGCGGGACAACGAGGACCAGCTGAAGGCCTTCAAGAGGGAGGTGATGGCCTATCGGCAGACCCGACATGAGAATGTGGTGCTTTTCATGGGAGCCTGCATGAGCCCTCCCCACCTCGCCATCATCACCAGGTGAGCCCTGGCACCTCGTGCTCTGCCAGCATCAGTTGTTCTTCCCAAACCCTCTTCATGCAGTTGTCACCTTCTAAGTGGGTCCCGTCAGATTCAGCTCCTGTGGAGGAAGCTTGATGGTTCTGGTTTTAGCTTGGTGGGATCAGCACATTCTGTCCTGTTGGGTTATTTTGTGTGGTGCCTGGTTGGGTCACTGGGTGGGTGGTGGTGGTGGGGTGTGGGTCCTGCTTGGGTACTGCCTCAGCATGGAAAAGCCTATAAAAAAGCAACTGGTTGTGTGCAAACTTGAAGTGCCAAGAGCAACTCTTGGGTGTCTGAAGGCTCAGCACGGTGGAGGGTTAGGTCCAGTGGTCTGCAAAAGAGCCAGGAGGGCAGAAGAGGTGGGAAAACCAGGCTGGTGGTCCATAGTGGATCTTCTCTATGGTGCATCTTCTCCATGGTGGAACTTCTCCGTGATGGAGCCTCTCCCTGACAGACCCTCTCCATGGTGGAGCCTGTCCATGGTGGAGCTTCTGCATGGTGGAGTCTCCCCATGGAGAAGCTTTGCCATGGTGGAGCCTCTCCATGGAGGATCCTATCCATGGTGGAGCCTCTCTGTGGTGGACCTTTGCCATGGTGGTCTCCTTGCTCCCAAGGAGGTGGGAAACCTCCCAATTCAGGTCAAGGTCTCTTGGAGAATTTCCTCCTCTTCCCAAAGCTGTTGTTTCTATTACACCCAGACGGGGGTGTGGGAGTGTGAGGAGTGAGATTGGGATGGGGCCAAAGGAGGGAGTTTGGGGGCTGCTGGTGCTCAGGGACATCATAGCAAGGTACAGGGATGGAACAGCTCGAGGGGTGAGCTGGGATTTGGGGTCTCCCAGGCTGTTTCAAATACCAGCTCACCCCTCGAGCTGTTCCATGGGCTGCTATTGTGATGGACCACATTGATTCCTTGAGGATTCAGTGAGTTCACAGTTCAGTGAGCTGTGGGGCTTGATGTGGTGCCGCTTTGCATCCTATTATGCCTTTACCTGCTCTCTGAGAGGTTTTCCCAAGGAAGGGGGTTGGGTTTCCATCCTCCCTTTGGCTACAGTTCCGAATAACAAAACTTGCCAGAAATATTAGCCGTGAAATATTGCAGCAGCCTTTTCCAGTGGCCTCTTGAAAGTGGCACCTCCTGGTCCCCTCCCTGCACCCAGCTGGCGCTGGGGCTTTGCTCTGCTCCTCAGATTGGGATTTCACCCCAGGGTTGTGGTGGTGGGAAAGGATTTTCACATAAAAGAGGGACATCCAGACTAAATAGAAGAAAGAAATTGATACTGAGGGTGGTGAGACCCTGGCCCACATTGCCTGGAGAGGTGGATTCATGAACTGGGGAGCTGTATCCTTCAGAGACAGGGTGACTCCAACCAGGGGCTGGTTCTCCCCAGCTGGGGACTGGGGAAAAAAACCCAACCAACCAGCTTTTTATTTCTGAACCAAACCAGCCATCTGGGGAAAATGCAGCAGCTTTTCAGCTCCATTAACTCACGTCAGACCAAGAGCTTTTTGAAAAGGGGGGCAAACATGGGTATTGATCAACGTGTCAGACCTTGCAGGAGAATGCTGCTTCTCCATCTCGTGATCCCATAACAGCCCTTATTCAATCCTGTTCAATAGCCAAACCTGGCCAATAGATGATTTATCCTCTTTTTTTTTCAGCCTCCAAGTGGTTTCTATTCAGATAACCCAGCAAAGGTGTAATTTCTGACAGCTGGACACCACAAATCCCTGTGTCGATGCCTTAATAGGGGCTCCGTGAGGGACCACTGCTCTGCTCTGGCACCCTACTCTGCCTCCCCTCTCTGTCTCCCTGCTCTGCCTCCATGCTTTGCCTCCCCACTCTGCTGCTCCACTCTGCCTCTCTGCTCTGCCTCCCCGCTCTAACATTCCACTCTGCCTCCTTGCTCTGCCTCCTCACTCTGCTACCCCCTCTGCCTCCTTGCTCTGCCTCCCTGCTCTGGCTCCCAGTTGCTCTCAGTCCTGGGTTTTCGTATTTCCTTTGTAAGGTCAAAGCAGAGCTTTATTGGATTGCCCTAAATATCCCCAGTGCTTGCTTTGTCCCTGAGCATCACCTGCCCTTTCCCTGCATCCGGCATCCCGCTTTCAGCCAGCGCCTTCGAAGGCTGAATCAACAGCCCGATGGCTTTTCAATTGCATCCGGAAAGCTACTGGGATTGCTGGGCTCATGGCTGGGGCAGCAGGATGCAGGGAAGAGGAGGGGGATGCTGGACTCAAGTCTCTGGGAGTTTTTCAGAAGCCAAATTCTACATCCCTTAGCCCAGAGGTAATTTCCACCCACACTTTACCCCGCATTGAGGCTGCCTGTGGGGTTGTGTTCTGCTGCTGCTTCCCTGGCTTTTCCTGAGAGGCTCCTTTCCCCTCGTGCCTGTGGTCCTGTCCGGCTCTAACCTTGGGTGGACATTTCTGGGGGCTTCTTGGGACAACTCTGCTCATCCATGATGGGGAAAATCTGTAGAGGAAGGGCTCCATCCCATACTTGTCAGGCAAGTCTTTCCTATGGGATTCCAGAGCCATGGCACAGATGGAGCTGCTGCTCAGGTGTTGTAGGGAAGAGGACAATGTGGGGTTAGCTGGACTGGGAATGACCCAGGATGCTGGGAACTGTCTAGAATGCTGTGAATGGCCCACAATGTGGCAGTGAATCACAAAATCACAGAACATTGGTAGGGACCTCGAAAGATCATCTAGTCCAATCCCCCTGACACAGCAGTGTCACCTAGACCAAGCCGCACAGGAACATATCCGAATGAATGGCAGCACAGTCTGCTGGGGTGTCAGCAACACCACCCAGCTTTGTGTCGTCAGAGAACTTGCTGACAGTGCACCCTAATCCCCCATCCAAATCATTAATGAATAGAATGAACAGTACTGGTCCCAGGACTGACCCTTGGGGGACTCCACTAGATACAGGCCTCCAACTAGACTCTGTGCCATTGACCACTACTCTCTGGCTTCTATCCTGCAGCCAGTTCACCATCCACCTCACCACCTGATCATCTAGACCACACTGCCTCAATCTGGCTGCGAGGATGCTGTGGGAGACTGTGTCAAATGCTTTCCTGANAGGTACAGAAGGTGTTCAGTATCTCTGCTCTCTCTCTATCATCTGTCTTCAGGGTACCCACCTCATTCAGCAGGAGTGCCTATGTTGCCTCTAGTTTTAGATTAACTGCAATGTATTTGAAGAAGCCCTTTTTGTTGCCCTTGACCTCTCTTGCAAGGTTTGATTCCCAGGAGGCCTTGGCTTTTCTAGTTATGTACCTAGACGCAATGGACGTGAGAGAAGCTATTGACCACACATAGGGACAAGTACCACTTATCAACCCAGGGTTGTCTGAAGGAACCCCGATTCTCCCCATGGATTTACAGGAATAACGTTAAACCTTGTACTGGGAGAAGATCAGTCCCCGCCAGCTGACAGGACTGGTTGCAGATACCAATCCAGGATATCCCAGTGCCTTCTACTACTCCTCCCTGGAGCCAAACTGGTTTTGCCCTGAAGAAACCCCTTTTCCTCTGGATGCCCAGAGGTGGTCGCTCAAGGCTGTTTTTTCCACCAAGAGAAGAGCAATTTCTCGTAGCTGTTAGGAGAAATCTCCACTGGAAGCAGCTGCGGGTCCCTGGAAGGGGCTTCACGGCGCCGCGCCGGAGGGAGGTTATTTATAGACAGGTTTATTTTTACTTTCTTCACGTCCCTACGCTTTCCTTCCTGCTCGTTTGTGATATTCAAGGAGCGCATCATTAGCAGAAAGAAATCTCCCTCCCCCCTCCAACAGCACAGCCCCTGCGGGTGAAAGCCTGGTGGGAGGGGAAACTGAGGCAGCGCTCGCTGCTGGTGGGAGGCTTTGGGGTAATGCTTTGATTTTCTCTGCACTGACTGTTGGGACTGGATGACTGAGACTGGGACTGCTTGATGTCTTCATCAAAGACAGAGAGCGGGATCCAGTCTCAGCCAGTTAACAGACGATGCTGAGGGATGGCATCCACCCAGTGCAGGCTGGGGATGAAGGACTGGGGGTGCTGGTTGGTGAAAAGCTGGATATGAGATGGCAGTGTGCACTCACAGCCTAGAAACCCACTGTGGCCTGGGCCGTGTCCCCAGCAGTGTGGGCAGCAGGGCAGGGAGGGGATTGTGGCCATCTGCTCTGCTCTGGGGAGACCCCCCTGGAGGGCTGGGAGCTGCTCTGGGTTCCTCCACCCAGCAGAGACCTGGAGGTGGGGGAGTGGGGCCAGCAGAGGCCCCAGAGATGTTGCTCTGAGGGAGGAACCCTCTGCTATGGGACAGGCTGGGAGAGCTGGGGGGGTTCAGCTGGAGAAAAGAAGCTCCAGGAGACCTTAGTGTGGCCTTTCAAGGCTTAAAGAGGTCAAGAAGAAATATGGGGGGGGACTTCTGAGCAGGGGATGCTGTGACAGGACAAGGGGTGATGGTTAAACTAAAGGGAGAGTCAGACTGGGCAGAAGGAAGAATCTTGATGCTGAGGGTGGGGAGAGCCTGGCCCAGGTTGCCCAGAGAGGTGGGAGCAGCCCCATCCCTGGCACCATCCCAGATCAGGTTGGCCTTTGGGGCGCTGAGCAACCTGCTCTGGCTGGGGGTGGCACTGGAGGGGCTTTGAAGGTCCCTCTCACCCAACCCAGGATGTGATTCTACATTTCTCAAGCTGTCCCTTACCATGACTGTCTGGGGAGGAGAGGAAGGGAGAGAATGCAGCATCTTTTACCGATGGGAGGTGGCAGCTCCAAGGAGCAGCTTCCCTCAAAGCTGTTAATAGACTTTCTCTGGGATAATGAGCACTGGGGACAGTTAACATTCATCTTAATTAGTACTGAGCAAGAGTGACTGAGCATCAGAGCTTTGAGCTCTGTGTAATGGATGGCACCGTGTGGCAGCAGAGTCCTCGGCCCCATGGAAATTAAGGGAGTGAGAAACTACCCTGTTTGCTGTGACAGGCGAAGGACAGGGTGCTTTTTTGCCAGTTTTGAAGGAGACAAAGCCAGGCCTGGGTGAGCTCGCATCAGCTCCTCGGGGGTCCCAGTCCCTGTCGCTGACAGGGTAGAGTGGAGGTAAAGGCTCAGCCCCACATGAAGTCTTTCACAGACAAAGTCTAAGGTTTTTCTAATGCCTTGAGCCTCGCACGGGGCAAATGATTTGCAGAAACTGCCAGATTTTAGGACTCTGGTTGTTCCTTCTGGGATTAAGAAAAGAGGGATTTTAATCTGTTCTGATCCTTCCTAAGGGGCTCATGAAGTCTGCAATGCAGGTGTGGGACAGCGGTGTTCAGGGGGCACCAACGGCTCTTCTTGGATTGGAATACTGTTCGTGGGAAGGGAATGGGGTTAGCAGGGCTGAAAGGCAGGAGTAAAGGAGGTTTGAGCTGGAGCTCATCCCCACTTTGAGCTCTTGCTAACTTGTGGGGGGGATTTTGTGCAGCTTTGCTAAAGAGATTACTTGGGTTTTAGTTAAAATTCTCAGACATGGCTCTGGGAACCCAAGCAAAGAGCCTGGAATTTGCTCCTGAGTGATGTCAAAATGGCTCTGGATTTACAGGGTGCAACTGGGAGCCAACTACATGGCTGCTGGTGATTCCAGCAGGGTTCAGTGACCATGATTTATGCCTCTGCCATGATGCCCTGGGAAGGCCAGGGAGAACATTAAGGAACATTAGGAAGGAAGCTGGGCCATGGCAGGACTGTATAAAGAGAATTAATTTGTGGAAGGTGCCTTTCAGCGGGGGAACTGTGAGTATTTCTGCCGAGAGCCAAGGACGAGCCTGAACCCACCTGAGACAGATGAGAAGGGGTTTTGTAGTTCTCCCCCAAAGCAAACTGGCTTTGACACTGGGGAACACATCACCTCCAGACGGGTGGGAACAGCTGGGATGCTACAGCTGGATCTTGCAGGATAAATCCCTTTAAACACTTGGCTCTTCCCAGTCTCTCCCAGTGCCAAACCTCCCAAGGTTCGCAGGGTCCCAGCTCAAATGTGAAGGGTCTGGGGCTTGTTAGCCCAGAAGGTCAGGGAGGCAGCAACTGAGTGGATGTTTGATGTGATTTGAAGGGTGAAGAAGAGCTGTTGTGCTGAAGATAAAGAATCATAGCAGACTGCTTCTTCTGTGGTCCACAATGTGAGCTGCCTGCAGCTGGCACATTGCTCTCTCCAGAGGGCCATGGTGGCTTTAATGACCAGCAAACAGCCTTTTTCTTGCTGCAGCCCAATTATCTCAAGCTACCTGTTCTCAGCTTTCTTTCATACCCTGGAAAGTTCAGTAGGAGCTCTAAATTCTGCGCAACAAGGGGGAAACTGAGGCATGGAGCTGCCTCATTGGTCTCCTCCTTACTGAGCTGGAGCCCAGCCCCTGAAAGGGTCTGGCTCTTCTCTCCCCAGCCATGGCTGTTTTGGGATTCGAAGCCAGGAGATCCTGCTTCCCCTCATCGAAGCAGCTACTTTGGGAGCCAAAACATCACCTCCTGCCTTACCTCTCGGTTTGTTTTCCCTCGTCTTACTCTCCCTTTATAGTGATTAAATAATGAAGCTAGTAGATCATTTAATAAATAGCTATCGACCTCCTGCCAGGGGCTGTATCAGAACGGATTGACCTGTGGGAATACACTCCCTGGTGATCGATGGGGGCCATCAGTCTGGCTAAATCTCGGTAACAGTGGCCAGCGGGGCAGGTCGATCCGTGGATTAACACGTGCCGCATGCTCCGATATATCTTCCACCGTTTGGCAGCTCACAGAGCAGGATGAGACCAAACATTCTGAGCCAAGAGGATGGGGAAAGGCAGCGGCTCAGAGAGTGTTTGATGTCGGATTCGGAGCTGCCTGAGCTGCTCCTAACCTGCTGCAGCGGCAAATCCCCGCCAGCATCTGGTCAGCAGCCCCACTCCTCTGGTGATGGATGCTCGAGCGGGAAGTTTTCTTTTCCCAAAAGGGTTTTGAAATGCTGTGGAATGATTTCTCTCCTGGCTGGGGCTTTTTAGGGAAAGAACTTTGCTAGAGAGGAAGGAATTGAAGGAGCTCTTGGAGGGGAAGCCTGTGATTAAGTGCCCTGCTGAGACACGGTCCTACCAAGCCTTTCTGTTCGTGCCAGCTCTTCCCTTCGCTGCTGAGTGATGTCTTGACACAATTACTTATTTCTGTTGCAGCATCCTCAGTACCAGGGAGCCTTTTTGGGCCCAGGCAGGGCTGATTGCTGGGACAGGTGATGGGGGACCCATGTGCTGGCACCCTCCTGCTTTGTCACAGAGGAGGCTGTCCAGGGAAATCCATCTCTCCCATGGCAGCACTATGCATTTCACATGAATAATAATTATTCCTATTCCACAGTGGAGTTGAGTTTTTAGCAAAGTAGCCTCCTCCATCAAAAGAGTTCCTTCTTCCTTCTCTTCAAAAGCAGGGCAGCTCTTTATTTTTACATTTCTTTTTCCTTCCTGAAGTTCAAAATAGCAGGAGGATCACGGCGCGGGGGATATATTAAGCTCCTTCAAAGACAAGGAGAGGTCGAACCACTGCCACGCAGCACCCACCCCTGCACCCACCCAGTCCCTTCAGAGCCGATTACCAAGGCTTCCCCTTTCAAAAGGCAGCAAGTGGCACCCGAAGCATTGAGTCTTTTTGGATGACTTGTTTGCAAGTAAGGCTTTAGATAAGCTGCTGGGGGCCCGGCGCTGCTTTGCATTCACCTGTCTCCGAGCTCTTCTCCCTGCAGCTGTAGAACAGCTTGTCTCCTCTGACACTATCTCCTTCAATAAAAATGCATGGGGTTTGCTTTTCCCAAATAACTTGGTTTTTTATGAAGCTGTGACCGACTTGGAGCTACTTTTTGGGGTGGCTGATCCCCCTCCTCCTCCTCCTCCTCCTCCTCCTCCTCATCCTCCTGACTGTGCTGTCTCCAGTTATCTCCCATGCCAGCTGCTGGGAGGAAAATTTTGCTTCCTCAGTTATATCCATCAAAGAATGGCAGTGCCATCGTGCAGGACATGGGGACTATCCCCTCTTGAAATTTTTGTTTCCCCACTCTAATTTCGCTCCTGGGTGCAAAGCAGGAGTTGAGTTGCTGCTGTTCCTGCTTGGGGACTTGGGAATGTTCATGGCAGGGAGCAAATTTGCTGTCTCCCCATTGGGGTGTTGGGTGTGTGAGGGGTCTGGATGTGGAGTTTAATGGGGAAAGGGTTGATGATCCTCATCCAACATTTTATGGGGCTGCATTGCCATGGAGCTTTGGCTGCTGCTGGGGTAAGAGTTGGACTTGAGGGTCTTAAAGGCCTCTTCCAACCCCAAAGATTCTGTGGTTTTCCTCTCTGGTTGTGGTCATTGTCTCTCTCACAGCGGATGGGAACCAAATGCTGATTTTACTGGAAGGATGTGTTCCTGTGTGACTGGATCTAGGTGATCCTGCTGTGGCTGGGGGATTGGACTAGATGATCTTTCGAGGCCCCTTCCAATCCCTGATGTTCTGTGATTCTGTGATGGGAGTGATGGGGGGGCGACTCCTGGCAGCAAAGAGGAGGGAGATGAAATCAAAGTTGTAGTCTTGGGGCTGAAGCATTTCCATGGTGAGTCTCGGGGTGCTGGGCATGAGCAGCTTAGAGAGGAGTTGCTTCGCTTCACTTGGTTGTGAATCCCAGTGAAAACCAGTCTTGAGCATCCCTCAGCAGGACTGGGGGGACCTGGGGCATTGGTAGTACTGAGAGCTGCTGGCGTCCCAGCAGGAATGTCTGACCCAGGAGCCAGTTAAGCTTTTATAGCCCTCACATCAAGCTTTTCATTAGGGAAAAAACCTAATATATCTGGGTGTGGGGTCTGACACAAGCTGCTTTCTTCTGCACCTGAGCATCAACAAACTCAATGCAGCTCATGTCAGCATGAGCCCAACTGTCCCGGCTGCCCTCAGGGTTCTGCATAGGTGCAGAGGGCAGGTGGAGCTGGACGGAGCTGGGAGCAGAGAGAATGAGCATTGAGGATTGTGGAATTTCTTACTGATTTGGAGAAAAACAAGGTCTGGAGATAAAAATTAACCCAGACCTCTTTCCCTTTGCTGCTCCTGCAGCCTAACTGCATTTCCCCTTTCGATGAGGCTCATTTGTGGCTCCCGTTATGTGGAGACCGCCAGAAAACTTCCCAGATACCTCCAGCACATGCTGGCAGGTGCAGGGTTTGTCCTTCCCCTCTCTCCACAGCCTCAGATGAGAGTCATTAAGTCCTGGCTCAGTGGGTCTGGCTGTCATCGCCGTATTCTTCTCAGTATTCCCCAAGGATATTTTCTGTTCCGTGAACTCCTCAAAATCCGTAAACTGATGGGGATGTGGAAGCACTGGAGCAGCTTCCACATCCCTCTCATCCTTCCTTGGCTTTGCATTTCCTCAAGCTCAGTTGTAACCTGCCAACAGAGGTATTTTTATATTGAAGTAGTGGTTATTAATTCCCCCTCTGCGCCTCTGTGTCTCCCTTGGGTGTCGAGTGCCGGCTATCTCCATGGTGTCTGAGCTGGTTGTCCATAAATCAATAGACCAGCAAGTAATGAGCTTCCCAGGGCCTGGCATTTATCACTTTGGGTGTTCAAATGATGCTGTTTAATTTAATGGGCATTTATGTGGATGGTTGGGCAGAGGGAAGAGAAAAGCGCAAAACACTGGGAGGTGATGGCATCACAACCTGCGGGAAACTGCTGAGCCCAAAGCTCTGAGTCTGCTCTTGCTCCTGCACAGGGGGTCTGCTGAGCTCTGCTATGCTGCAGAGGTGGTGGACATCAAGATAGAGGTGATGGCCATCACAGAAGCATTTAGGTTGGCAAAGAACTTCAAGCTCATTGAGTCCAACCATTAATCCAACAGTCTCAACCCACTGCTAAACCCTGTCCCTGAGCTCCAGATCTCCATGGCTGTGAAACATAGCCAGAGATGGGGATTCAACTTCTTCCCTGGGCAGCCTGTTCCAAGGCCTGAGGACCCTTTCCAGGAAGAAGTTTCTCCTCATGGCCAACCTGATCGTCTCCTGGGGCAGCTTGAGGCCATTTCCTTCCGTCATGTCCCTTGTGAGAAGATCTACCTCCACCTCTCACCCTCCTATCAGGCAGTTGCAGACAGCAAGGTCTCCCCTCAGCCTCTTTTTCTCCAGCCTAACCAGCCCCAACAACCTCTTGTGAGCTGCTTCTCACAAGGATTTGTTCTCCAGATCCTTCCCCATCCCTGCAGCCCTTCTCTGCCCCTCCTTCAGCCCCTCAGGGTTCTTCTTGCAATGGAGGTGCCCAAACTGAGGTGATGGCCACCAGTGTAGAGATGATTATGACCATTAATATTGTGGAAGAGGGGAAAAAACTCTGATCGGTGGGAGATGAATGGGACTGTTTTGACATGGAATGGCAAAAATACCAAGAGGCAGTGCTCCAGCTCTTCCTCACTCATCCTTCCCAAATTGCTCCTCTGCACGTCGCATTGGCTTTGCTCCCGTTGCTGATGTCTTCAGCCCACGCTGGTGAAATGCAGAGTGTTTATAAAGCAATTTGGGATTTGGCTTGCTTGGCTGAACACTTCAGAAACTCATTTTGAATAGAGAGTTGCATCTGCAGCAGGATGAGGCTGCAGGGTTAGGACTGTCCTAGTGCTGAGAAGACGATGAGTTGAGCATCATAGGTTGAGGTTTGCTCCTGGATGCTGAGGACTCTCAGCAGGACCTTTCCATCCCCCTGAGCTGCCCATCCAGCTTCTCCTGCTGCTTCTTAACTGGAGGTGAGATTTGATCACCGTATAGCACCAGGGCACGTATCCCCATTGTACCTGCTCTGCCAATGGGTCCAATGAAGAGGTTCAGGAGGAGAAGGCAGGCATTGAGGTACAAACCTGTACTGCAGTGGTGAATCAGCCAGGATCCATGTGAAGATACTAATCATCTGCTTTTGTTTCTGATGTCAAGCATGGGGCGTTCTGCGGCCTCATGATCTGCAGCATTGCTCGCTCACAGCCACCTGGGTACCTCAATGGCACCACTCACCATAGACCTCTTGAAGTGGAAAGACAGAAGGTGATGCTCACGGCCCAGGAGCTGTGCTTTGTCCCTGCTGCTCTGCCCCAATTGACAGCAGCGAGGAACGAGGAGAAGCGCAACCGTTGAGCTCTGACATAAAAAGGTTCTGCAGGTGCCGGCTGAATGGGCTCAGGTGCTGCATAAATAGGTGTCAGCCAGACTGTATCCCAGTGCTGACAGCTCCTTATCCAGCAAGAAAACTCCAGTAAACACTGGTGTGCAGTCGCTGGCTGAATTAATTAAGGGGAGTTACTCATCGAAGGGAGGGGACAGGCACCTGGGATGCCTCAATGGCTCTGGGAGTGGTGGTGGCACATCCTGGGGTGCTGATGGGACTGAGTGGGTGCCACCACATCCCTGGGGCTGAGCAACAGCTGTTGTCCTTGTGCCGGGTGCATCCACTGCCTCCTTCAATGAGGCCCTGGTAGTAAATGAAGTGAAGAGATTAGAGTCTACTCCAGACAGGGCTCTGGGCTCTGCCCCAGGGTTTTCTCTGCAGTTCAGTCTGCAACTTGAGGAGTTTTTGTCCAAACAGCCCATTTCCAGGAAAATAGCTGATGTTACTCTACTTTGGGGCTGGAATCCAACTCCGTCGCAGGGCTGACCTCTCCACTGCATTCACAACAGCTACAGCACACAGATCACAACAGTGTTCTGTGATGGTTTTTTTCTGGGGGAGGGCTGGGAGAGCTCCTGTGTGCACAAGCAGGTCATGGGGGGTGGCAGAAAGCCAGAGCTCAGAGCTTTGGGGGTTATTCAGCAAATTGGTGCAACCTCCCTCCCTTTCTATTGAAAAGGTGGTGGAAGGAGACATCACATCCATCATGATTTTGCACCTTTAACTCTGGTTGCAGAAGCCCAAAGGTTTTCTTTATCACTTCTTTACAAGTGAGGAGTTTGAGTGCTTGGATCCTAATCTCCAGACAGACCCAGATTTGATGGCAGCCAAACTGTTGCAGGAGATAGGAAGGGGATGGTTTGGTGAGAGGAAGATTATAGCTGGAATTGGGTTTGCAGTTTGTTCCAGGATGTGCTGAGACATCCAGTCAGCAAGACTGGGATTGAAGAGGCAGAAAATGCCGTAAAATGCCCAGGGCAGCCTGGCTGCCACAAGACAAAGTCCATTGAGGGATGTTCCTGTGTTTCTAGAGCCTGGGACTGGTCCTGTTCCTGCTTGACTGTTGTGCTCTTTGCCCATGGAGGGCTGTGGAGCTTTTGGCTCAGGAGCAGGAGGGGTCCTTTGCATCCAGGAGCTTCTGAAGAAGCACAGAATCAACAAATGGTTTGGGTTGAAGGGACATTCAAAGTTCTTCAGTGCCACCCCCTGCCCAGAGCAGGGACATCCCCAACCAGAGCAAGTTGCTCAGAGCCCCAAGGGGCAAACTGACCTGGATGGTTCCAGGGATGGGGCTTCTCTCATCTCTCTGGGCAACCGGGGCCAGGCTCTCGCCCCACTCAGCATCAACAAACTTCCATTGTTGCCATTTTCAGGTCCCAAGATGCAGCCTCTTGAGAGATTTGCCCCATCATCCTGCTCTAGGCCAGCCTTGGGGTCAAGAATGAGAGCAGGGCTTTACCATGATGTTGTGCTCTCAGTTCCTCCAGGTTTGCAGCCTGGGGAGACTTCACTGTGAGGCTGTGTTGAGCATCACTGCCCTTGTTTGTCTCTTCTCCCTCACCCACACTGGGAGTCTGAAACATCCCTGCTGGAGCAACAGGTTGCCCAGGAAAACCCCCTCCCAGCCCTCACAGCAGCTCAGGCTTGTCCTTCAAATCCCAAAAGGGCAACCCCCAATATCCCACAGGGGATAAATCCAGACTGATCTGCACTGGCATCTGTATGGCTGGAGGAGATGGGAAAGCGGGAAGTGGTGGGGAGGGGGAAGAGCAGAGGACTCAAACACTGGGGCTCGGTGTTTGTTAAAGAAAGCAGGATCAAATTAGCGGCGGTAACGAGACGCGTGTCGGGCGCTCCATTTCCCAGGCACAGGTACCCAGTCTCATCTTTCTAAAGTTGCTGGTGACAAGTGTGGGTGGATACAGGAAAGCAAAACACCCCCAACCCCTTTTCTTTTATGGGCAGCGTCCACCCACCCAGTCCATTCTGCTCTTCACATGTCAATATATTTTTAATTGGTTTATATCCCTGCCTCACCCCCCACCCCATCCAGCTGCCTTTGGTAATTAAGTCTCGCTGTAAATAGATTTTTACTGTCATTGGTAATGAGAAGGAAAATTGGAGGACGTTGTACAGTGCATTGGGGTTGGTTGTGGTGTTGTTTCCCTCCCACACCCCTCATCCCTGTCTTTCCTCTTTTGACTCCCATTCCACCTGGGCCTTTGTACCCCCCAAGGTATGAGTCCAGGAACCATAGCGAGCTGGGCACAAAACCTCTGGAGCAAGAGGACCAGGTGGTTCCTTGTGATGGGGAAAAGCTGGGAACCAGCCCTGGTGACCTCCTTATGGGGCTGGTACCAGCATACTCTTCCTCCCAGTGCCATAACGGGGAGAACCTCCATTTCTATGCTGAATATCCAGTCTGCCTTGAGACGTAGCCAAAGCTTTCGTGGTTATTTGTGAGTCCCCACGCAGCCACTGCCTTTGGGATTTGGGGGTGTTTCGGGGTGGGGCAGTTACAAACCTAATTTTTATTTTATTGGATTTTCTCTCTTTCTCCTTCTTTCCAGCCTGTGTAAAGGACGGACTCTCTACTCAGTGGTGAGAGACGCCAAGATTGTCCTGGATGTCAACAAGACAAGGCAGATAGCGCAAGAAATTGTGAAGGTATGGGATGGGGTGGGGTTAACTGTTCATGTGTGAGGGTCTGGATCCAACTGAGCTTCTCTGGGGAATCACAAAGTGACTCAGGATGGAAGGGACCTTAGAAATCATATACTCCAACCCCCTGCTATGCACAGTGATGCCTCTCACAAGCCCAGGTTGCCCAGAGCCCCATCTGACCTGGGCTTGGACAGTTCCAGGGATGGAGCAGCCACAACCTCCCTAGGCAATCACTGCAGAGTCTCTCCACTCTTGCACTGAAGAACTTCTTTCTAAGATACAATTGAAGTCAAGGAGAGGCAATGAGCACCTCTTGGCTTTAAAACCATAGAATCATCGAATCATCAAAGTGGGAAAAGACCTTAGAATCATAGAGTAATTAGGGATTGGAAGGCACCTCGAAAGATCATCTAGTCCGATCTCCCTGCCACAGCAGGATCACCTTCAAGATAATCCATTCCAACCGTCCAGCCTACAACCCCCAGCCACTAACCCATCTCCTAAAACTCCCTGGCTGCCTGTTTGTTGAACTCCTCCAGGGATGGTGCCTCCACCCCCTCCCTGGGCAGCCTGTTCCAAGGCCTCCCCATTCTTTCTGAAAAGTTTTTCATAAGATCCAATCTGAACCTTCCCTGGTGCAACCTGACCCCGTTTCCTATGGTCCTATGGCTAGTTCCTAGGGAGAAGAGGCTAGCCCTCACCTCACTGCACCCTTCATTCAGGTAGCTGTTGAGAGCAGTGAGGTGTCCCCTCAGCCTCCTCTTCTCGAGGCTGAACAGTTCCATCTCCCTCAGCCTCTCCCCGTCAGACCTGTTCTCCAGACCCCTGATCAGCCCAGCAGCCCTCCTCTGCCCCGTCTCCAGCCCTTCCATATCCTTCCTGTCCTACGGTGCCCAAACTGTACCCAGTACTCAAGGTGCAGCCTCCTCAGGGCTGAGGATAGGAATCCAGGCCTCTTAGAGCTCCCTCATCCACGTTTTGCTGAACTGGGTTGGCAACTAGGGCTTCCCATGGGCTCACAGTGCAGTGCTGACCCTGAGGCTCATCCTTCCCCGTTGGCAGTGCAGGTGGCAGAGCCCAGCTTTGTGCTGCTTGAATAATCTCCTCTTGCAGTTGGTCTGGGCTTTCCAGCTCTGTAGCCAAAGCCTCTCCATGGCTGAGGCTCCACGAGGCAGTATGCACGTAGGTTCCTCAGAGTTCAAACAGCTTCTCCTTGCACCAGGATGACTCAAAGTGCTCCTCTGACACCTCAGCCGTGACCCTATAAATAGATGCTGGGCAGGATCCTCTTGTGGCAGGGTCAAGTGGCCAGTGGTCCAAAGGCAAAGCTGGGCTTTGTGAGTGCTGAGCCCCACCTTTCCTGTGCACCAGATGAGGCAGTTTCAGACAGCAGCAGAGATCTCTTGTTGCCCTGGACTCATGGTGTTCCCCAGGACAAGCATTTCCCCTTCCTTCCCAACTCTCCACATCAACCACCAGCAGATGTTAAGGATGTTCCAATGGAGATGGATGTGATTTGTGTGGGGGAAGCAAAGCAAAACCAGGACATGTTGGTTCTATTTGGCTTGGGATGGCTTTGCCTGCAGGAGCTGGAGGCTCACGAAAGCTTCAGCTCTGCTACCATAGTGATGACAGGGGTCATGAGTCACCGCATGCCAGAGCAGAGCCCTGGAGCTGACTGGATTAGGGGTGCAGGGCCTCTTGCTTCGTCAAGATCTTCCTCAGAAGAAAGCTGATTTATCAGGGGAGCTATGCCGGCAGAGGGAGCTGGTTTTTCATTTGCTGGACTGCCCAGCAGATTAAGATGTTAGTGGGCCACGAGTGTTTTCTCACAGCTCATCCTAGGGGCTGGAATTTGCAGTGGGATCTGTGGAGCAACACAAGGGAATTGGGTTTGCCAAGAGCAACTTGAGAAATACTTGCAGCCACAAGGCGGGTGATGGGGTGGAAGCCCTGTTCTGAGGTCATTGGGTGAATGTTGGGGCATAGTCCCTGCTGAGCTCCTGCCCCGTGGTGCTGGGTCTGATCCTGTCCCAGAGCAGCTCAAGGCTGCACCTTGCAGGTGGAGCCAGCTCATGATGTTGAGATGTTGGTCCTTGCACCTACCTGGCACTGTGTGGAGGTGACAGTGACACTTGAGAGCGGAGTTTTAAATCTCATGTCTATTTCATTGGGATTGGGCTAGATGATCCTTTGAAGTCCCTTCCAATCCCTAATGTTCTGTGACTCTGTGATTCATGTGCTGGGACACATTGATTCCTAAGTAATCCCAGTTCCTGGAGTGGTTCTGGTGTCCAGCTACAGTTGTGGTGCCTCAGGGCCAGCCGCAGCCCCAAACTCTTTCTTTCTGCCATCATCCCTCAGCAGAAACTCTTCAGGATTTGCCCATCAGTGGTTCAGTCAAAGCCCCTTCATGTGCTGGACTGGGGGAATTTTGTCCTCAGCAGCACCTTTTCCTTAGCTGCCCTCAGCCTTTCCCACTGCTGGAGAGAAGCCCTGTGGGTCTGTGCTGCTGGTGAGTCTTTAGGACCTTGAGGGGTTTTGTCCCCACATCCTGGTCATTTACTTTGGAGGATCTGTGGGGTTTTCAGATTACTTTCCCAATTTTTTCAGATAATTTCTGAATTGGGGCTGTGCCTTCCAGCTCCACATCAGCTGCAAATGTAGAACTAGATTTTCATTCCTCATGTTACATGGTTGAGAAGATCAGAACCAGGACAGAACCCCGTGGACCTCCAGTCTTTCCTCTTGCCGGTCCTTCTGGTGTTTTATCTTGCAGCATCTTCCTCTAAGACCAAGTTTCCCTTCATGTCCTTATGAGAAGGAAGAGTGAGGCAGCAGGGACAGCCCCGTTGGGGTCAGGACAAATGGCTGTTCTCACCCACCCCACCCCTGGAGCCAGTTACCCCATCAAGCTGAGCACCATCTGCATGTTGCTGTCAGCTGTCTGCTTGATCTGCTGATGCTGAACAAGCCCCCAGTGCAGGGGAATTTGGGTTTCCCACCCATAGCCTCTTATTTTTTGCCTCATTAGCAATAATTTTAATTAATCACCATGGAGGGAAAAGGAAGACAGGCAGGACGCTCACGAGACTGACGGTGTCGATGCAGCCGATGGCTCAGCCGGGGTACCTGACTTATTACCTGACTTATTACCCGACTTATTACCCTTCTGCTCATGGCCCTGAAAGAGAACGAAGGCACAAACATCATCATCATCATCATCAATTCTGGAAAGGGGGGCTGCAGGGAAGCAGTTGTTGGTTCACTTTGCTGCTCCTTTTTCTGGTGTAACTGATTAATCAGGGGGGACCTTCTCCCTCTCTACAACTACTCCCTCTCTACAACAACCTGGAAGTTGTAGTCAGGTGGGAGTTGAGCTCTTCTTCCAGGCAACCAGCACCACGACAGAAGGTCAGGGCCTGAAGCTTCCAGAGGAGGGTTAAGTTTGATGTTAGGAAGCCCTTCCTACTGGAAAGGGTGATCAGAGCCTGGAATGGACTGCCCAGGACAGTGGTGGAGCCCCCATCCCTGGAGGTGTTTAAGGACAGACTGGCTGTGGCCCTTAGTGCTCTGGTGTGGCTGCTGTGATGATGTTAGGTCCTAGGCTGGACTGGATGAGCTCAGAAGGCTTTTCCAACCTCAATCATTCTGTGATTCCCTGAATCAGGAAGAGACATCTGCACTGCGATGCCAGTGTCCTCCCTGAGCACCACCCCATGCCCATCCCAATCTGCGGACCCCCTAACTCCTGCCATTTCTGCAGGGGCATCTGGGGATGTCCTTGGGTCACGTTTGGCTGTGACCCAGTCATAGCCAGCACAGCATGGGGGTGAGTTTGTGGGGGTTGTGGCAGTAGGGTGATTAACCAGGGGGGATTCAAACCCAGGACCTTATGCTTATGCGGACCTTATGCAGACCAACACTGCTTCCATGGACACGTGATAGCCGGATATCCCATCCCGTAATCCTCTTCACCACAAGAAGTTTTGGAATTCAGGACTTGTGTTGCTTTCAGGCTCCCAGTTGTCACCGATTGTCATCGATCCAGCGTGTTGCTGCAGGCAGCTGCAGAGCAGAGTCTCTCCCTCTCCCAGTTTGCTGGTTGTCGGGGATGAGCTGTGTACAATGTATTTTCCATCTCTGATTGTTTTCCTCCCTCTGTCTGCCAACAGAGTGGGATATAGTTTTTGTGGCATTAAGAGCACGGTGGCTACTGGGAGAAGGGTGAGGGGAAGACCAGCAGACGGGGGTAAAAGGCTCCAGCTGTACTTTTTCTATCTTCTCAAACCCTGTCTTTACTTTCTCTGTTAATAAATTCCTAATCTTTATAATAAATCACTTGATTTTGCTTTTCACCCCGAGAGTCTTAAGCAAAGGGATGCTCACAGTAGGGTTTGCTCCATCTTGGGACCTGTGGGGTTGCCTCTGGTGCTGCTGTTTTCCTGCTGTTTGTGATGTTTTTTCAGTTTTGGTGTTTTCTTCTCTCTTCTTGCATCCTAGGGAATGGGCTACCTGCATGCCAAGGGGATCCTTCACAAGGACCTCAAGTCAAAAAATGTTTTCTACGACAATGGGAAGGTGGTGATCACAGACTTTGGCCTCTTCAGCATCTCGGGGGTTCTCCAAGCAGGCAGGTACGATGTGGAAATACCAGTGTGTGTGTCCCCACAAGCCCTAGAGCTCCCCTCTGAGATGGCAACATGGTCAGACAACCCCAAATCCGCCTCTGTGAGCAACTTCTTGGCTCTGCAGCCTCAGCAGATCTGAGAACAAGGTGCCTTGGAGTGCCCAGAGGGCCTGCCAAGATGGTTTCACCATCTGAGCAGGGTGTTGGGATTTCACTTTTGAGGAGACTTTTGGGAAAAAAGCAGGAACGTTTGGGATGCAGGGCAGAGCCCCAGGGGGATGTTGAGAGCAGGGCAGGGGTTTCTGCAGTGGGATGGGTCTGGGCTCAGTACTGGGTGGTGCAAACACACTGCTCTGCTCCTCAGGGCAGAGTTGGGTTGGGTTGGTTTAGGTTGGGTTAGCTTGGTTTCATTTTTTTTTTCACCTCACTGCTGAGAAGGCAGAATTGCCTCAGTAGGAAGGAACACGATGCTGTGTCGGAGTCTCTAGAAGTTTGGTTCAGAGAGGCAGGGCCTGTCCCAGGGCAGAGTCTCATGGACACAATCTCATCTCATGAGCCGCATCATTTCCATAGCCAGACCACCAGGAGATAGTCCTCAGACTCCATCTCACGCGGGCTGGCAGAGCTGCCTTGTTCTGTGCCCTTTCCCTGACGTTGTTCTAAACCCCCTGGCATCTGCTTCTCCTCCTGCCTCTGGGCTGATGAGCAATGCCTGGGCCGAGCAGTGCCATCCCTGTTGTTGTCCCCTGGCCACCCTGGTGACCTTTTGGATGCTGCAGACATTTGGTCACAGTGTCTGTGCCAAGCCAGGGCATGGAGCAAGGCAGGGGGCTAGCAAGATCTACCCTTGGGGTATTTATGGCATTGGGACAGCTTTTGGGCTCTTTGGGTTTGGAATGGAGCCCATTTGGCCAATGTTCCTTATTAAACATTGTGCTTTTCCCAGTGTTTTGGGGATTTTCCCAATGTTTTGGGGTTTTTCACAGTGGTTTTTTGGGGGTTTTCCAGCTGTAGACACTGCAAGGCAAAGAGCTGCAGCAGCTGTGAAAGGAAGAAAAGCAAAGCCATAGGGAAAAGGAGACAGAAGGAAGGGGAGAAAGAACAGAGATTGTATTTCTCCTATTTATTAAAATAAAAAAAGGACTTTTCCCAGCACTGGAGGAGTCATCATGGCCCATAATCACCTTATGGTGAAGATGCCCAGGAGATAAGAAGCACCTCGGAAACTGTAGATATATTTTTTCTCATTCCTGGGGGATGAGGTGGAAGGATTAGGGGAAAAATCAACGGCTGCCTCGGTCCATCCCTCGCAGCCAGCTGGGCAGCAGCTTTCCCCTTCTGCTTGTACAAATATCATCCGAGTTTAGCATAAACTTGGCCAAAAGCTTAGGAAACCCAGGAAATCCAGCAGAGCTGCTGCATTCCACATGGCCAAGAGGTGTGTGTTGTCTCTGGTTAAGCAGCTGGACAGCGGTTTTGGGACTCGGGCCCTGCAGAGCTGTTCTACTGGTAGAACAAGAGATGGGATGTTGGGGAAATGGCCTCAAGCTGCACCAAGGGAGCTTTAAGTGGGATATTGGGAAGAGTTTCCTTACTGGAGGCTTCTCAGGCATTGGAATGGGTTTCTCAGAGCAGTGGTGGAGTCTCCTTCCATGGAGATATTTAGGAGTTGTGTAGACACAGTGCTCAATGCTAGGCTTGACATCAGGAGAAATTTCTTCCCAGACAGAGTGGTCAGAGGTTGGAACAGGCTGCCCAGGAAGGGTGGGAGTCACTGTCCCTGGAGATGTTTAAATGAGGAGAGGTGGCCCTAAGGAACAAGGTTTAGTGGACAGGATGGGGTTGGGGTGATGGTTGGACTGGATGATCTTGGAGGTCTCTTCTAACCTTAAACATTCTCTAATTCTGTGGTTTAGTTGAGGACTTGGCAATATTGATGGTTGGGCTCGGTGCTCTTGAAGGTCTCTTCCAGCCCAGGTGATTCTGTGACTCTGTGAAATGGGGTGCACCAGTGCGTGGTCACCTCTGCTCAAAACTGAGGTGTCACGTGGATTTTGCTGAGGAAAGGAAGGATGGTCAGAGTGGAAGAATGGACAGGAAGGAGCAGAGTTGTGCTGGAAAAATAGAGAAAATGGGGGAAATTCTGCTCTGAGGAGCTTTCAGTGTGACTGCCCTGGACTGCTGGTGGAGACCTCATCAGTGGCTTTGGGGATCCACGCTGTGAATTTGGCAACAGCAGGTGTCTGCAGGTCTGATTCCCCCTTTTAGGGTGGGTCTGGTTTCTCTCAGATGAAGAAGAATGATAAAGGCCAGTGTTGGTTGAGCACTGACCTGTTGGAGAGCAGCAAAGGAGAAAGGGACCTGGGGGTCCTGGTAGGCAGCAGGATGGCTAGTAGGCAGCAGGATGGCTAGGAGCCAGCAATGGGCCCTTGTGGCCAGGATGACTAATGGCATCCCGGGGTGGGTTAGAAGGAAGGTGGTTAGTAGATCGAGAGAGGTTCTTCTCCCTTTCTACTCTGCCCTGGTGAGACCTCATCTGGAGTATTGTGTCCAGTTCTGGCCCAGTCAGTTCCAGAAGGACACAGAGCTGCTTGAGAGAGTCCAGCGCAGAGCCACAAAGACGATGAAGGGAGAGGAACATCTCCCTGATGAGGAAATGCTGAGGGAGCTGGGTCACTTCAGCTGGGAGAAGAGAAGACCGAGGGGTGACGCCATTTATGTTGATAAATATAGAGAGGGCGGGTGTCAGGAGGATGGAGCCAGGTTATACTCAGTGGCATCTGCTGATAGGACAAGAGGCAAAGGGTGTCAGCTGGAACAGAGGAGGTTCCACATCAATATGAGAAGGAACTTCTTCCCATAGAAGATGACAGAGCACTGGAAGGGGCTGCTCAGGGGAGTTGTGGAGTCTCTTTCTCTGGAGATGTTTAAACCCTGCCTGGCCATGTTCCTGTGCAACTGGATCTGTGCCTGCTCTGGCAGGAGGATTGGACTTGATGATCTTTTGAGGTCCCTTCCAATCCCTAATGTTCTGTGATTCTGTGATTCTGTGTTGGGTCCTCAGATGCTGGTGTGGAAAAGGCAGCATATTTTTGCAGCTCAGCACAAGGATGGTGATGCTGTTTCAGATGTGAAGGAGATCCAGCAATTTTTTGCCTTCATTAGACTTCAAACCTGATGTAGTTTAAAAATCCTCCTTATCCTCCTCAAACAGATTCACCTTCAGCTCACGGGAGTATCGGGCAAAAGGAGTTTGCAGCAAGCAGCCGTGCTCTGACACATTGGTGCTGCTGAAAAATGAGGCAGCTAGTGCTTCCAAAAGATTTTCTGCAGAGGCTTCAGAATCTGGGGAAATTAGATGAATTTCTTCTTTATTTAACCATTGTTGGGCATGGCAGGGCTGCTCTGTAATTAGGAGGAGCGTCAGGTGGGTCTTGAATCATCTGAAGGTCTCTGCTGCTCTTGCTTTTGCCTTGGGGCTGGCATCTCTGGTGGGGTTGGAAGACACTTGGCGGGTTCTGCTGGTGGAAGTAGCCAGGCTGGGTTTGAAGTCAGGCAAAGTTTTGTCATGAATCCTCCAGTTGCTGCGACCCGACCACCTTTGGGGTTGTGTTAAAGCTCAGCCCTTGATTCTGGAAGCTCATAAACTGCATGAGGAATGGGACTGGGCTAATGTGGATGCTGCGGAGCCAGGTCTGTTCCCCACAATACCCTGAGGTGACCCTGGCTGCTGTTCCAGGGACATCACAGCACTGGATGACTGGAGTGAGCAGGAGTAAAAGCTCCAGGAACAACCCTGGTCTTGCTGAGGGCAATGTCTCTCACTGCCTGGAGCCAGAGACCACGGACATGGGGAAGTACTAGTGAGATCTTCTGTGTCATTCCTAATTGCACTGGTGCTTAACGATGGTTTGTAATTAAGAGCTGCCACACAGGGCTGGAGGATGGTTGTTGGGGAGCTGAAAGCCTCCCCCTGGCACCAAAGTGCTCTTGTCTGCAGCTTCTGGGGCTGGAGGGTCTATGCCTCGGCCAAGCCCATGATTGCGGCTGTGGCTTCAATACAGCGGGGCGATGAGGAGCCAATGAGACCCCTGAGGGGGCACAGAGGCTTAATCAGTGATTTGATGCACCAGCAACCTCTTCAGTTTGGACCTTAGGGAAAATGTCTTCACTGAAATGGTCATTGAGAGTTAGAACAGGCTGCCCAGGGCAGGGGGGAAGTCCCTGTGTCTAGAAGGGTCTCAAAGCCATGGAGATGTGGATTGAGGGATAGGGGGTTAGTGGGGCCCTGGGGGAACCACTGGACTAGAGGAGCTTAAAGGGCTTTTCCAACCCAAATGATTCCATGATCCCCTAGGGAGGGGGTTTCTTCTCTGATAGAGTCTCCACTGTCAGACCAGTGATGATGCTGCGGGATGGATTTGTGGGCAGCAGGATCCAGGTTATATAATTAGAGGTTTGGGGTTGTAGGGCTGGTGGTTGGATGATCTTGAAGGTCTTCTTCAACCTTGATGACTATGATTTGGAATTTTGCATGGTGGATGGACACAGCCATGGAGGTAAAAGCCAGCCAAGGAGTCAGCATCTCTGGTGGGAGATGGTTGTCCTGCCTCTGGGGTGGATGGAAAAGCCTATTGCTGGATGATGCCCCCATAGACCTGGGACTTTGCCTCCAGGCTGAACTTCAGGAGGACAGCCACCCCTTACCCCTGTGCATCACCATGTTTGTGGGGGCATCAAGGTGCAATGAGATGAATCCATTGATGCAAGGTACTGGCCTTGCAGCCTGGACAGGTTCTGTTTCCTCCTGCAAAGCTGCTGGAATTTGGCTCAGGCAGACCATCAGGCTGCTGGATGTCACTACCACCAGCCTGAGGACTGTTTTTCTAACCTAGTGGTGCATCCTAAGTGCCTGCTGGTGGATATAAAGGGTGATGAAGCAACCAACATCATCCTCAGCTGTTGGCTAAAGGAGCCTCCAATGTTTGTACTGAGCAGGGGTACCTTGAGGAGGTGAAGGACATGATGGCTGAGGTGCTGCTGATGATAATGAAGCCAGGCTAATCCCATGGGTGATGGCAGGGGAGGTTCAGACACAAAGGTGGGCTAGAGGGGCTCTTTGGGGCCAAACACATGAAAACACTGATTTCCAGGCCACTATTATGGAGTGGGTTTGGTCAGATTAGAGACCTTAGAGGTCTCCAGTGCAATCTGCCACTCAAATCACAGTGAGCCAAACTCAGACATCAGCACCAGTGGGACTTTCCCCAGGTAATGCCTCATCCCTGCTCTTTTAAGGTGTTTTGGTGCAACGGTCCCAGTGAAGGCCCCAACAGAACCCGCATCCCCATCATCCTGTGCCCTGCTGGTGTCCCGCAGCCTGGCTGCATGAGGCCACCATACTGGGGGTTCTGGTTAAAACCTAGCTTTGTAAGGATGCTGTAGGGAAAACCAGGCTTAAACACCCCTGGGAGAGGTTGGGAAGGTTGGGGCTGGATGATGTCCTGGCTCCACAGTACCCATGGCTCCTATGATGTTCCGGCAGGCGGGAGAACAAGCTGCGCATCCAGAACGGCTGGTTGTGCCACCTGGCCCCTGAGATCATCCGGCAGCTCTCGCCTGACACTGAGGAGGACAAACTGCCCTTCTCCAAGCACTCGGATGTCTTCGCGCTGGGGTGAGTCCCTACGGTGCGGGACTGGTGGGTTGGTCATTTGTGAGGGGATGGGGACACCTTTCGCTGGCTGTGAAGTGAGGGGATGCTGTCTGTGAGAATTCCTGTCCCTGGGCTTGGGGTATCTTCCCATTTGGAGGAATTTGGGGTTAACCCTCCTGTAAAACCCAAAATCCTCTTGTTTTGGCTGTAAACCAGAGTGGCTCCAGACAGTGGGATGTGGAGCATACTGGGGGTGCCACCTTGGTGTCGTCTGTCCCCTGCAGCTTCCTGGGGCTGGGGATGCCAAGGGCTCGGGATGCAGCGGGTTGGGAGTCTCCAGGCACCCCAGTTCTCTGCAGAGGAGTTGGTGGTGGTGGTTGCTGGGGGAAGCTTATAAAACATGAGCTCATTTCTCCTACTGGAACCTCCTTTAGAGCAGGAGCCAAATCACACCCTGATAAAACATAGGGCTGGGGGAGGGGCTTTAACCCAGGGGATTCATTTTCTCATGTCTACCTTAAGGGATGAGTGTGCGTAGGACTGTTCTTGGAGGAGATACTGCCATCAAAACCCCAGTAATTACAGCTGAAAGGGTCTGGATTCCTTTTTTCCCTTCCCCGAGGTTTAACTTGAGCCCAAACCTTGAGAAGTAATTAAGGGATTGGACTGAACTAAGAAAGTCAGCTCCTTAGACTCAGCGTTTCCTTTGTTTTTGAGCTTGAGCTCTGCCCTTCGTTTCCTTAAAAGATTAAAAGATTCTTCTTCTTTTCCCCCTGCATTTTCCCTTTTATGCAGCTGCACAGATGATCCTGAGGGTTGTTGCTGTTGCCACTGCCCTCGATGGATTTGAGGATCAGCCGTAGCAGGAGAGGAAAAAAATATTTTAAAGAAAAATTTCAAGTGTGTGGGAGGGTGGTCTGAGCGCCGCAGCCTGAGAGATCATGGCAGTAATTAACAGCAGGTGCCTTGTTGTGTAGTGCAAAGGGAAAGGAAGCAGAAGGTCCCTCTCCGAAGCACCATCCATCCCCCAGGAAATGCAGCCACGATGGTTTCCAGTTCTGAAAGCTGGGAAGTGAATTGTTAACCCCAAACCCCTAGCTAGATGCTTGGATTTAAATCTATGGGATATGTTTTGGTGCCTTCAAAATCCCTGCTCCTGCTTGGGCTCATCCCAGGCCACCTCCAGCCCCCTTCAATGCGCTGGTGGGTATCTCCAGTCATTCAGGTATTATGGGTTTTGTGGCCAGGCTGTGCACATTTTTCGGTGAGAAGCGCCGATTTCGAAAAGCAGGACCTCACTGTAGCAGAGAGTCATCACATCTATCACGCCCCCTCCACCAAATTTTTCCACCCTGGTGCCATTTTACTGCCATTTCGTGCTGCTCTAAGCAGCCCCAGTGGCATCCCTGGAAAGGAAAAAGCAGCTCCAGGGAATTTTCCTGGGAAATCAGGGCCAGCACTGCAGGAGTCAAGGCTCATCCAGCCTCCGGGTGCCAGAAGATGAGGAGGCAAAGACTCGTAGGGGGTAGCGGGGGTGGAGGACGGGGAGGGGGCAGCCGCCAGCTCAGCCTTTGGTTTGGGATATTCCCTTGCATCTAGGACTCCTGATGGGAAGGAGGGCTTGGCTTAGTGGTGGGATGGCAGATGGCCGCGTGTTCACGTGTGCCATCCCTTAGTGAGGGCATTGGGGATGGTTCCTGCCAGGGCTTGAATGGATTTTTTTTGCTTGGAGCACTTTGTGCAGAGGAAAAAGGGGCATTAAAAGTGGTTGCTGGGGCTCCTCCTTCCCCAGCCTGGTGGCTGGACCACATCCTCATTCCCCTGCATCATCTGACAAGCTGCTCCACGAGCCAAGTGCTACCTCAGCCCCACAGGAGATTCCTACTTCATGTAAGAGGTTGCTGATGTCTCTGCCCAGCAGTCTCCATCCGTGCTCTTCCCTGGGGCAAACAGGAAGCAGTGGAGGCTGCTGAGTTGTTCCAGGTCCAGTCGACAGCCTCTGTTTCCTTGTGTGGAAAGTGGGAGCGGTGGTTTCTCTGCAGTGAGTGGAGTCCCTCTGATGCCCCCCATCCCTGAACCTGGTGCTTATGGAGATGGTTTAGGGGTGTCCTGGCAGTGCTGGGTCAGAGGTTGGACTTGATGACCCTGAAAGTCTCTTCCAACTGAAGAGATTCTGGGATTCTGTATCTGGGGTAAAGGATCTGCTAGGTGAGGATGGTTTTGGAGCAGGGAGGGGTGGATAGAGATGATTTTGAAGCAGGGAGGGATGGATGAGGATGGTTTTAGAGCAGGCAGGGTTGGTCCATGTCGGCTGCAATGGCCAGATGTCACCTCCTAGTTCCTCCCACCTCTAACCCCACTGTGTTCCAACAGCACGATCTGGTACGAGCTGCACGCACGGGAATGGCCCTTCAAGACGCAGCCAGCAGAGGCAATTATCTGGCAGGTGGGAAGAGGGATGAAGCCAAACCTCAGCCAGATTGGGATGGGCAAGGAGATCTCGGTAGGTGGGGTGGGGCAGGTGCTGGAGCTCCCTGGGCGGGAGGGATATGTCTGTGTGGAGGGGCAACCCACTGGTGCACACCCTGGGTGCAAGATCCCTGTGAAAAACTCCCAGTGCTGCTCAGGATCTAACAGTAAAAAAGTGAAGGGGCCCCCCAGCTTGCACAGCCCCTCCAACCCAGCCATTCATGAGGTTCTGCTGGTGGAGATGAGGTCCATATGGGATGGACACATCTCCACTCCAGCCCCATATTGTAATGCATTGATGGATATAGGGACTTGATGGGATGGACACGTCCCCTCCACCCCCTCATTTCAAAAGGTTCTGGTGATGGTGTCCATATGGGATGGACTTTCCCTCTCCACCCAAGCCAGTCATAAGGTTCTAGTGGTGGAGATGGGGTCCTCACAGGGTGGAAGTTGGGTATTGGGGGTCAGGGTGGGAGCAGGACTGTCCATGTTTGCTTATGCGCTCAACCTGTGTGGCTGCAGGACATCCTTCTCTTCTGCTGGGCCTATGAGCAGGAGGAGAGACCCTCCTTCACCAAGCTCATGGACATGCTGGAGAAACTGCCAAAGCGTAACCGACGCCTTTCCCACCCTGGGCACTTCTGGAAGTCAGCAGAGTGAGTCCTGCCGCTGCCTGTGCCTACACTCCCCAAGAACTGGTAGCACTGGTGGGAAAGCATGGGGACAAGCTGTGGGGACAGTTAGTGGCCAAGGGTGGGTATGAAAGGTGGTCACAAAGTGCAGTGCTCAGGCCAGCTGTCACCACGGTGCTGGCTGTCCTTGGTGAGGTGGAAAAGCTGGTGAAGGTAGTTGGAGGTGACCAGATGAATCACAGAATCAGACTAGTTTGGGTTGGAAGGGAGCTCAGAGCTCATTCAGTGCCAACTCCCTACCATGGGCAGTGACACCTCTCACCAGCCCAGGTTGGCCAGAGCCTCATCCAACTCAACTTTGGACACTGCCATAGAGGAATGTGCTCCACCAACACTATTAAAGAAGAAGCTGGGGCAGGCTGCAGGCAGGACCTTGAGGACATCTCCTTGGGAGGCATCAGCAAGGGCTGCTGACTCTGCCCATGCACCACACTTAGAGCAGCCTTTCCCATGGGAAGATGGTTTCTCTTTCTTCTGCCTGGATGAGATGGGGGATGAGCTGCACCAGTGTTCCTCCTGTGTCAGCCATCACAGTTCCAGTGGTGGGAGAAGGTCCCTTCTCCTGCTGCAGACAGCTTGTGGCCAAGTCCTCCTCTCTCACTGCCTTGGTTGAGTCACATCCCTCTGCTTCAGCAACTGCTGTGAAAATGGGTCCCCAGTCAGGGCTTTGGGATCTGGCCTGTCACTAACAGCAGGAAAACTGCACAAGAATCACTTAGAAACTCATTTTCTTCCCTTGAATTCATCATATGATGACAAACAGGACCAAAAGTTCAACCCATGTTGGGGTTGGATGCACAGCAGGGATTTTTCCATCTTCCGATGAGCATCCCCGGATCATGGAGGCTGGAAATGGAGTGTGAGAGAGGCAAAGCTGAGCCCAAGAAGTGAAACAAGGACCCTTTGGAGCACTTTCATAGAATCATAGAATCATTAGGGATTGGAAGGGACCTTGAAAGATCATCTAGTCCAATCCCCCTGCCACAGCAGGATCACCTAGACCAAGTCATAAAGTCAGTCAGGGTTAGAAGGGATCACAGGATCATCCAGTTCCAACTCCCCTGCCATGGGCAGGGACACCCCACCCTAGACCAGGCTGGCCAGAGCCTCATCCAGCCCGGCCTTAAACACCTCCAGGGATGGGGCTTTCACCACCTCCCTGGGCAACCCATTCCAGGCTCTCACCACTCTCATGGTGAAGAACTTCCTCCTCACATCCACTCTAAATCTACCCATCTCCAGCTTTGCTCCATTCCCCCTAGTCCTGTTGCTACCTGACATCGTAAACAGTCCCTCCCCAGCCTTTTTGTAGGCCCCCTTCAGATACTGAAAGGCCACAATAAGGTCACCTCGGAGCCTCCTCTTCTCCAGACTGAACAGCGTCAACTCTCTCAGTCTGGCCCTCTTGGACATCCCTTGGTTGGAGATGCTGAATTTTCCTCCTTCATCTCATAACCAACCTCCTCCCTTCCCTGGGCAGCCCCAAGGTCATAGGCTCTGCAAAACTCTTGTGCTGCATCCCATCCCCATGTGCTTGGGGCTAATAATGGGTTGCTGGGACGAGCGCAGAGCCAGCAGTAAGGTGGCCCCAAATCACCCTTTAATTTGGAGGGGAAGCTAATGACCAGTCCGTGCTCCGAGTGGGCACTGAGGTGGCTCTGACACATGAGCAGCACGTGCTGCAGGTTGGTGAACCCTGAAGCAGCAGGTTGGGAAACTGCTCAGTGGGGTCTCAAATAGGATTTGCAACCATGAGCTCAGGATTCTTCCCCCTAATCACTGACCCCTCGTTAGCTAAATGTGGGGGGAGGGAAGGAGGTTCCCCCTCAGATGATGCTGTGTGTTGCCTGCTCCAGGAACCCCCTATCTGAGCTGCTGTGAAGGTATCCAAGTTCTCAGTTTGCGCTGGGATGCTGCATTTTGGGACAGCTCCATGGCAAAACCCAGCATGGGGGGATGGGTGTGGAATGAGCTGCCCTACAAAAACCCTGTGGGGCCATGGGATGAAGTGCCCAGCACTGACCCTGCTGTGTGTCTTCCAGGCTGTGACAGGAGGAGCTAAGGGACAGTGCCTTCCTCCTCCTGCGGGTCTCCTCTTCCTCGGCGCTATGGAGGAGCCGCGGGCCAACAGCGGGATGGGAATGAGCCTCTTGCTCCGCAGCATTTTACCCCGGGAAGCCTCTCTGCGAGGGCTGGAGAAGCCCAGCCGGTGGCCAAGTTGTGGGGACACGGTGGGACAGGGCTAGCGGGTGGCTCGCAGGCACATGGGGTCGGGTCTCGGGCCGGTTGCCCAGCCAAGCAGGGGCAACCCACGAAGTGACTGGCTTCGACTGAACCCCAGGACTCCTCCGATCCCAATCAGCATGGTCAGTGCTCATGATGCTTGAACAGGGAGGGGCTGCTTCTAGCTTCTCAGTGGGTTGATTTAATTTCCTTTGTTATGATGATGCTGATGATTTTTTTGTAATGAAAAGAAAGGGGAAATGTTGGTGATTCCCAAGCGGAGCGCTGGAGCCTGCCGGGGCTGGTGGGTGCCTTTGCCATTAGTGGGGAAATGGAGGAGTCCTGCTCCCCACCCCGAGCCTCAGCAGCCCCTCTGTGGGCAGTGGTGACCTTTCACAAGTGGCTTCTCTACCTCCCCCTTCCATCCCCCACATCGGGTCTCCCTCTCAGCAGGCAAACTTCTCCCAATTCCGGTTGATTTCTGTTTGCCCCAGTGCCCGTCTGCTCAGCAAACCCTTCCCAAAGCTCTTCCCAGTGCCTTCCCCTCTTGCTTTGCTCTTGCTTTCAATGCCTCATCCCAAAGGTGCTGCTGAAGGATGGTTGGGGATGCTCTGGGGCTGGTGTTGGGGACCATCCCCTCTCCCACTGCCTTCCCCAGGCTCACAGCTGGGGCTGGGGGTGCAGCCAGGCTCTGGTTGTACAGAGCATGGAATGACCTAATCATTTCCCTGCTCTCTCTGCCCAGCCCCACAACATCTCAGCTCCACAAGCAGCCATGCCCAGCATTTCCCCTCCATATCCACCTTCCACCAGCCAGACTCTGGAACTCTCTGAAGAGCTGCCGTTGCCATCGGGATGCCACGTGTGGGTATTTCCCTCTCCCCATCAGCCTCGAGCCCACTCGATGAGCTGTCAAGCAGCAGCTGATGGCAAATTGTGTTTCCAGGCCTTATTGAATGTAATTGCTTGACAGGAACCATCCTGAATAATTCAATCGCAGCCACAGTTGGTTTCATACAGAGACATGAGGCTCCGCAAATGAACTGGCCCCGGCAGAGCTGTGGCTCCTCCGGCTGCCCCTCACTGGTGTTTGAGCCAGTAAATGAAGCTGAGAAGACTAATTGCAGCCAGGAAGGGTCATTCCTAGAATTGTGGGGTTGTGTATGAAGCTGCTTTGATTCCTTAAAGTGTGAAGATGGATAAACCTTGGGGTGGGCAGGAGCGGAGGGTGAATCTGGCCTCCAACGTGGTGGCAGAGGATTGGTTGGGAGGAATCTCCTGCATGTCCTTTCAGGGTGTTGCATCCCACTCTCAGATGTTCTGCATGAAGCAAGGATGAGGCAGCATCATCCACCTCTGCTTTTGCTGCTGAGGTCAAGTGGGATGAGAACTGAGGGCAAGACGGAGCCCTCTTTTTGGCTCTTGCCCCTGCTCCACTCCATGGTTTGTGGTCTCCTGGGTGTGATGCTGCCTCACCCCTGTTTGTGGTAGTTGGCCATCACCTCATCCCAGTGATGAAGAATGATGCTTCATGGCTGTTTGCCCTCTGCCTCTTCTGCATCCCACCTCCTCCCTCATGAACACACTCTGTCTTCTTCATCACACTGCAATGATGTCTTCTGCCTCCGCGACCCCACCTTTCTCCATCCTCTGTGCACGAGTGCCGTAATCATTGCACTAAGTCTCAGAGCCTTCACCAATGCCTTCACCACAGTGGTCCTGATGGGGCCGCAAGAAGGAGTGTCCCCTGTCTCTGAGGTCCTGGCTGCTGGGAAGCACAGGGTGGTCTCACCACAGGGTGGTCTCACCAGCCCACAGACAACGTTCAGGTGGAGCAGTTGCTGTAGAGATGTGGAGTCCTTCTTGCTCGTGGGTGTGAATGTCTAGATGAGCCTCAGCAAGGGACTGAGTTGGGAGGCTGAAGGAGGTGGCGCTGTTGGTGATGCTCAGCCCCGAGGGTGGCAAAGCGCTGTAGCCCAACAGACAGTGTGCAGATTGATGGTCGAAGGTCCAACATCCATCTTAGTGTGGGTTTGCTCTCTGTGCCCCAAGCCTGGAATGTCTCACCTTGACAATAAGAGGTCTCACCATGGGATGGGGTCTCACCAGCCATTGGCAGATATTTGCTCTAGTTTATTAGCCGAGACTCAGGAAACAAGTGATCTGATGAGCGTCTTGGTTTGGGGTTTGTTTATCCCATGGGGTCAGATCCTTACCAGGAGCTGTGGTGGCCTCAGCCAAGTGGTCCTCCCCTGGATTTTGGGCATCTGCAAGGAACTCAGTGCTCCTAGAGCCAACAGATCATGCCAACACTTCCCTCATCTCCCTCCTCTTCTTCCCTCGCTGGGGCCACCAGCAGAGGCCTCATTACAAATATTGACAGAAAAATATCATCTGCTGAAAAAAGGAGACCCTTTCCCTACCCTTACCTTCCAGCTCAGCACAGCAGTGGCTGCTTTGTGCTGCTGCCTTATTTCCTTCTCCGTTTCTGGGTTGTTGGGAAATCTTTAGTTATTTAAAAAAATCCTCCCCAAACTAACAGAGGGATCTATTTATTGATTTATTCGTTCACCTATTTATTTATTTATTCCCCCACTTCCCCTCCCAGCTTAAAAATATCCAGTCCTTCTGCAGGGCAGGCACATAGGAGAAGCTCTCTGCAATGCCCTCTCATCAGAGAGGTCCATCTGGAAGCTGAGTTTAGCTGCGGGAGTTGCAGGACAGACGGGTTATTTCGAGTGGTGCTGGGCGAGAGCAGCCCGTTTTAGCTCAGTGGGGGGTTTGAGCAGCAACTGGAGGTGTAGGAAAAACCAACCGCAGCCTTCGGAACATCTCAGGGCTCTTATGGTGGAGCGACCACCCCTGCCATGTTCTTCAGGTTCTCTAGCTCCTTCACCCTCTTGGTCGCCCTCTGAGGTTCTTCCTGAGCTCTCTCAGCCCTTGCTGCTGCTGCCTGGGGTTTTTCCTAGTGTCCTAATGCTCCTTGGGAACTGGGTAGTCACTGTCAGTGGTGGAAGTGGTGGTGCTGCATCGCCCCAAAGAACTAGGTCCTCCTTTGGCTGCTAAACAGTCCCCCTCAGTCCTGCTACTGCTTCTGTCCACCTTACCCCCCAAATCTGCCAGATCCCAGCTGCAACTACCCTGTTTCTGAGCTCAGAGTCCAGCTCCAAGGACTTTTACCTGGCAGGAGCTGGAGGGTTTGAGCTGTCAGACAGACACTGGGCAGAAATGAATGTCTTGGGGGGGTGGAGGAGCCGCTCAACCTCTGCTGGATAAAGAGCTGATGCCTGTGGCTGGTCCCTTTGGCCACCCTACAGCCACATGTGATGTGTTGGTGGTACCCCCCCTGCCTCAAAGTGCCCTGGGGAGCCTGGATCAAACCCACCAGCAGCTGCTGCTCCACTGGACACCTTCACTTTCCTGCCTTCTTACTGCTTTTAATTTATTTTAATTTATTTTAATGTATTAGTGGGGTTTTTTCGGGGAGGGGAGCTTGTTTTGTTTGCTTAGCAGTGACTTTTTTAGGGAGGGGGGAAGAAGCTTGGTCAGCTGATGACACCTCCTCAGATTTCCCACTCCAGTGTGTGGCTCCGCGTCCCTGTACATAGGGTATATAGACAGATATACACATCCTCCTGTGTGTATAGGGACACACATGGACACTGCCCACCGCGACGCCTGTACAGTCTCACTCCCAACTCGCTGGCCTGCTATGTCTTCTGTGTTTGCTCTGACAGGTCTATCCCACCGTTGACTTTTTGGTTTCCCTGGAATCACAAATTTGTTTCCCTTCTCCTCAACCCTTTTCTCTTTTTTCTTTCTCTTTTTCCTCTTTTTTCCCTTTTTCCTCTCCCTCTCCCTCTCCCCTCCCCTCCTCTCTCCTCTCCCTCTCTCCCCCCCCCCCCTCCCCTCCCTTCCTCTCCTTCTCCCTTCCTTTCCTCTTCCCTCACCCCCATCCCTTCCCCTTCCCTTCCCCTTCCCTTCTCCTTCCCTTCCCTTCTCCTTCCTTTTCCTTTTCTTTTCTTCTTATAAATCTCCATATAAATAGAGAGAGAGATTTTGTTGTCGCCGCTGCCAGACTCTTTGTCACTGGACAGGAGCGGTTGATTCTGGTGCAAAAAAACAAACAATAAAAGAGTAATAACTTTAAAAATCACCCCACAACCCAACATAAACAACAACACCCTGCCCCAAATCAGGCTGGATCTCCCCAATGTAAATTTGTACAGGAATATTTCTAACGTTTTCTACACTGGAAGAAAGTTCTTTCTAATCTCTGCTGTATGACTGGGTGCACTGCAGCCCCGGCAGCCCCTTGTTCCCCCATCCCCTGCCCCGTGGTGTCTGTGCAGTGTTTGCTGAGGTCACAGTGTATGGATTGTTGATGCCAATAAAAAGACACACAAAAAATCCCCCCAAACACGCTCGCAGCAACAACAACCCCACCCCACGCTCCCCTCTGTAGAGCATCACACACCTGCACTGCTCTGGTTTGTGCCCTGGGGTTGGGGTGGGACGGGAGAGTTTGTCCTGGGTGGGAGCCGGACTGCTTTTCCCCCATCAGAATCCCCTGCCCAGGAGCATCTCGGGGCCAAGTGATGCTCAGGGGGAGATGTACTGCCAGCCCCCCTTTATCTCTCCCCACTGTGGGATAATTCACAAGTGGGGGCCAAAAATGGGGGGTTTGGGCAAAGGATGGGGCAGAGACCCCACAAATCTCTGGTCAGCAGAGGGGTTGGGGTCAGGGTGGGATATGTGAGCTGAGAGAGGGGTGCTCCTGTGCTGCCGGACTCCCATGGGGAGGCTGAGGCCAGTGATGAAGTGCTGGAGGCTCCTCACATCTGCTGCTTTTTGTTTGTTTCCTTCTCCCATGCTGGTTTATGGGGTGGTGGGGCACCATCTGGAGAAGGGCCCGTTGGGAGGTGGTGGCTGGTGCAGGCAGTGCCTGATGGTGGGAGACAGAGAAGGAAATCATGGAGGAGGAATTCCTTCCCCCACCTCCATCCTTCCTCACTATCACCCCAGTGCTTGAAAGGTAAAATAATGATGGAGCCCCATTAATAAATCATGAACCCACAACCCTTCTCCCACTGAGGGCTTTTCATCTTTCACAGCCTGCAGGAGCTGGTAACCAATTAGACCAGGCTCAGCCCAGACCGGGAGTGCTGATGGGACTGGCTGGGGGAATTTTCTTGGGAAATGAGGGAATGGGATTGCTGGGATGGAATGGGGATCTCCCGGAGGGGAGAGAAATGGGGCTTGGGGGTACAGGCACTGCTCAATGCACAAGGGGGCATCACCATCCCTTGAACACACACCATAAACTGGGGGTTGGACCCTCCCGATTGATCCCCCTTATAAATCTGGAGGGCTCTCACCAGTCTGGAGTACAACTGGTCAGCACTGGTGTGTAACTCGGCACCCAGAGCCCTGGTGGCCCCAGTGCTGATCCCAGTGCCAGGATGCTGAGCTCCCTCCTGGCTCATGGTAACAAGGTGCAGGCACTGGGGTGGGGAGAGCCTTGCAGTGTGCCCCCACATCAGCACTGGTGGATCTCAGGAACCTCCCAACACCAACATGCTGAGATGTAGGAGTGGGTTTGTGCCTCTTGGGGAGCCCAATGAAGTGTCCCTCATTCATATTCCACAGCAAAGAAAAGAAAGGAGAGGGGAGAGGGGAGAGGGGAGAAGAGGAGAGGGGAGGAGAGGAGAGGGAGAGGAGAGGAGAGAGGAGAAGAGNAGAGAAGAGAAGAGAAGAGAAGAGAAGAGAAGAGAAGAGAAGAGAGAGAGAAGAGAGAAGAGAAGAGAAAAGAAAAGAGAAAAGAGAAAAAAGAGAAAACAGGTCTGTCCCCGCCCCAGGATGCTAGTTCTGGCCCTATTGCTGCTCCCATGGGATCATGGATCAGGGCACAGCGTGGGCACTGCTCCCATAGGGGTGCAGAGGGTGCAGCTAGCCTGGCTGATGTGGGGTTAGGGGCACCAATAGGGATGCAGTTTTGGGGTTTGTTGTGAGAGCAGAGGGTATTGATGTTTCTACAGGGTGGGTGGCGTCAGCAGACCCCAACCCCTCTGCTGACCATGGGTCTTGGGTGACCCTCCAAACTCCAGACAGGCAGGGTTTTGTATTTTCCTTGTCTGCCCCTCTGAAATCAACCACAAGCTGGAGGTTTTTATTAACCCAAACTCAACAAAACCAGGTATGTGGGCACCAGGCAGTGAGAGCTGGCTGCCAACCAGGGCAGAGCCTCTCCCCACCGGGGCACCGCAGTGACAGCTTCTGGCGCCAAAACTGCAGCTTCGGTTTCGCCCTTCCCTTCTGTGCCAGCAGAATGGGGACAAAACAGGCTGGTGAGCTGGGGCTGTGTGGGGTGTGCAGAGGGGGAAATCTGCTGTGGATCAGCTCAACTTTCCTGCGGCAGCCTCAGCCAGGATGGGGCTCTCAGGGGTCCTGCATCACTGACTTGAGTCAGGAGCATCCTGCTCGAACCAGTGCTCCCTGTGCTGGGCACAGCCACAGTGGGGAGGTGCCCCACAATGGGAAATTGTTTGGCTGCTCTGATTTATTGTTCCTCCTCAGTGCTTTCTCAGGAGCCTCAATGAGCTGCTGGAGCACAGAGTTAGTCCCTTCTAGGGGGGACAAGGCTGGAATGAGCTGAGCACCCCACATCTACCCCAGTTGGGACTAGGGTGGGTCCTGCTTGGGTGATGCACGTATGGGGGATAAATCACAGCCACAGCCCCTTGTTAAGGGCTCAGTTAGCTCAAGGCTGTCTCTCACTGGACACCCCAAGTGCCCTCCTGGAGAGCATTGTGGGGGTTGTGGAGTGTCCCAGAGCAGGTAGATTCATGGACCAGCTGGCTACTCCTGTGACCACTCATTCTTTAGTGGGCATTGTTGCTCTGAGCTGGAGTGGAGCTGCTCCCACTTTGCAGAAATAACCAGCTTGTTACTGGGATTGATCACAGCCAATGTACTTAGGGGCTGTCTAGCCTCCCCACGGGGTTTCCTCCTTCCCTGGCCAGCTCCTGGGAAAGGGACTGCTCTGGTCCCAGTCCCATGGTCCTGCTGTCCCACTGCTCTTTCCTCACCTCTATTTTTGTGCTCTGAGACAGAAACCTGAGCCCCAGCCCAGAGGCACTGTGAGTTCTGCAGGGCCACTAGAGCAGGACCTTTCACTGAGAAAAAGCAGAGATTTCCAATTCCCAGCTTTTTACCCCAAACCCAACACCTGCAGCCTTCTCTGAGGGTAAAGAGCTGCCCTGTGCCCTCAGCAGTGCCAGGTAGAGGATGTGGCTGAAGGCTTTTCCTTGCCTCACAGCTGTTTATTTATTATGGGCTTTATGGATCGGAGTGGTTTTCTGTTTCTGGGCAGCAAACCCCAGTCCTGGGAGGGGGCTTGTGAGGGCCCTGGGGTGTGGGGATCCCCTCAGAAAATAAAACTGTAGCTCAAGGTATGTGCTGTGGGTCTGCAGAGGGCACGAGGAAAACACCCAGTGCCCCACATCCCAGGGGCAGCCATGGGGTAGGGGTGCTTGGTGGGACTTTCACATTTCCAGCTGGGCTGCTGCAGAGGGGGACCAGGAGCTGTTTTTTCTCACAAGAGTGGAGGGAAATGCAGCTGCCTGCATTTCCCTCTGCTCAGCTGGGACAGAAGGAGGCTGGGGTCAGGGATCCCCTCAGTTTCACCCTCCGTCTGCTGGGGAACCCCCCCACTAGCTGTGACCTGCTGAGCAGCACAGCCTTTCTGCAGGGCAAAGGAGCAGAACCGCTCTTGTACTGATCCTACTGAGCAGCAGCTGTGAGAGAGCCCAGAGGGGTTTGGGATGGTCTCTTGGAAAACTTGTTCCATAAATTCGCTTTTCTTTTGGGGATGCCCCAAGCCCCACTGTGTCTGCTGGCACCACCAAGCTGATGTCAGAATCACAGAACATTAGGGATTGGAAGGGACCTCGAAAGATCATCTAGTCCAATCCCCCCACTGTGTCCCACCAGCAGGATCTTTGGGCCTTGGCTGTTGCCCTATGGTAGTGGTGTGGGGAAAGAAATGGGACGGGGTGGACACCCTCAAGCTTGTGGACACTTGGATTAGGCAGCAGCTGAGCCCTGGTTTGGGTTTCACTCACTGGCAGCTATTTTCAGGGCTGTAAATCCCATTGGTGATAACACGGTGGCTCTGGGGCTACTAAATCCCTCCCCTGAGCAATTGGGTCTGTCCTTGACCTTGTCCTGCTACTTGATGTTTTAGGGTCTTGCTAATGGTCTCATCCTCTGCTGCTTGTTCCATTTAGCCCCTTCCTCAGCATCTAGGGTGGAGATGGCTCCTAGTTTATCCCTTCAACAAAGATTTTGCTGCTCAGGTTACTCAATAGCACCCTACAGCACTGTGATCAGTCCCACATCCTACCCAGAGCCCCTGAACCCCAACCCACTGGGCTCCTTTCCAGTTTGTTTTGCAGCCCTCACCTAGGGCTCTGGTGCCTGGGTATTGTGAGCCCCATGTGCACCCACAGGGGCATCTTTTCAGGACCAGCTTTGGGGGAAGGCAGCAGCTTTGGGATCAGCTTTTGGGGGCAAGGGGAAGATTTTGGGGCAGGTTTTGGGGACAGGGGGCAGGTTTGGGGGTCAGGTTTTGGGGATGGGGTAGCTTGGGGGGGGCAGGTTTTGTGTGTAGCCGACAGGTTTGGGGGGGGGTAGCTTCTGGCAGTGGGGATGCCTCTTTGTCTGGCAAACACTCCTGGTGGTTTCCCCCAGGTCCTGCCCCTGGGCTCAGCTCCCAGTAAACCTGTCCTGGGTGCTGGGATTAAAATGGATTGCCCCATTATCAGCACTTTCTCTCACACCTTAAATACAATGGCCCCAGCAGAGAGGCAGAGAGGGGCTGTGGGTGCTGCTTACCCACACCCTGTGGCTGCAGCCTCCCAGGGAGCTCCCGTGAGACTGGCTTTCCCAGGGGAACGACTCTGTGTCTGGAGCCAGGGCCAGTGGTGAGCATGATAGTGGGACTCTGCCTGCCCAGGGTGTGGGGTGATGCTGGAGTGCGGGGTCATGTCCCCTGAGCTCCATGCTGGGTGCTTGGGGGGTTTTGGGGGGCTGAGGGACTGAGGAGGTGGTGCTCAGCTCCTAATGTGTTGGATGAAGCTATGGATCTCACTCTTAAAACAGTCTACACAGTGGCATACAGCACCAGTCTGACTTGCCTCCCCCTCATTTCCAGCTGGGTGGTGTCTGGGGATAGATCTTGGGGATCCTGAGCTGGGAAAACACAAAGGGGGGATCTGAAATGAGAAACTCTGAACCTCAGCAACACCTCTGCTCAAAAATCCTTCTCGTTGTTGGCCAGAATGGGGGTGGTGAGTAGATCGAGAGGGGCTCTCCTTCCTCTGTACTCTGCCCTGGTGCGACCACATTCTGAAATATTGTGTCCAGTTCCGGGCCCCTCATTCCAGAAGGACACAGAACTGCTGGAGAGAGTCCAGTGCTGAGCCACAAAAATGATGAAGGGAGGGGAGCATCTCCTTTATGAGGAAGGGCTGAGGGAGCTGGGTCACTTCAGCTTGGAAAGAAGAAGACTGAGGGGTGACCCCATTAATGTTGATCAATATGAAAGATGCAGCCAGGCTCTGCTCAGTGGCATCCAATGATAGGGCAAGGGCCAACGGGTGTGAGCCGGAACAGAAGAGTTTCCGCATAAATATAAGAAGGAACTTCTTCCCCGTGAGGGTGACACAGCACTAGAACAGGCCGCCCAGGGGAGTTGTGTAGTCCCCTTCTCTGGAGATGTTTAAAACCTGGCTGACCATGTTCCTGTGTGACTGGATCTAGGGGACGCTGTTCTGGCAGGGGGATTGGACTAGATGACTTTTTGAGGTCCCTTCCAATCCCTAATGTTCTGTGATTCTGTGACTCCCCCTGGCTTTTCAAGAGCAGCGTGAGGGGTTAAACTGGTGGCAGCTGCACAAAAGGGGAACTTTGCAAGCAAATGGGGAGCAGCTAGAGGGCACATGGGATGAGGTTCCTGTTCTGGGGAGCAGCACCCAGGTCACTTGAGATGGGCATGGCTCATGTGAAGGGTAGCAGGGAGCTGATCTATGAGTGTTGACAGCAAACAGGGCAGGGTGCAGCACAGACTATTTTTATTCTATGAGTTTTGGGTTCCTTGGGGTTGAGCCAAGGCTTCTGGGCAAGACATTGATGTCCATGCTTGTGTGACCCACATCCCCCCCTTCTGAGGGCTGCAGAGGGTTTATGTTGGGTCCAAGTCTTTAAAGAAGCAAATTGCCTCTGTGCTGGCTGAGCTGGGGAGGGCTCTGGGGCTCTGCAGCAACAGATCCCGATGCTGCATCAAGGTGCAGCTCAGCTTTTGGCGGGGGGGGGATGCTGATGGAGCCACTGGAGGAGAGAACAGGAGCCTGCAGGGTCCCTGGGGATGGTTTAATCTGGGAGCACTGGTTTATTCACTGCAGCAGCCCTAGGTTGTCCCCTGATCCTTGGGGCTCCCCTGACGTGATGGGGCTAAGGTCGTGTGGAGGAGCCCATGAAGACCCTTCTGCTCTCCCTCTCTCTGTAGCTGAGAGAGAAAAATCAATGCAAAACCCTTCAGGATGCCCTACAGGATCCATTATCTCCCCATCGTGTTGGGAAAGGAAGTTCCAACAAACTCTGCTGCTGCCTCAAGGGCGAGAGCTCATTGCCTGCTCCTCTGGAGTGGGTTCATGTGGCTCCTGCCCTATAGACGGGTGGAATTAAGTTCCTTTGGATTAAGGAAAAAAAACCCTGCTCACCCCAGCCACGGTGGGGGAACAGGGTCCTCCCTGGGTCTGCACTATGTTCTGAGCCTTTTGCAGGGGGGAAGGTCCTGATGCCCCCAACACAAGTCCCCAGGGAGGAGGGGACAACCAGGTGCAGCAGTGACACTCTGTTGGGATTTCTCCTAGTTGGTTGTTTTGGAGTCAAACCTGAAGTCAAACTTCCTCCTTGCCCTCCCTCCTCCCAGCTCTACCAGATGGGACAGACCCCAACCCGTTAAAACCCTTGAAATGAGCCCAAACCCGGCAGCCTGTGCAATGGAGCAGGCGTGGGGCAGCTCCCACCTGGGGACATGAGAAGTTATTCAATAACCCAGGTCCTTCACCAGCTGCCAAGGCCTCTGAGGCTGCGCGGGGCACCCTGTGGGGATTTGGGGCCACCCAAGCCCATAAGTAACTTCCCCCCTATCCCTACCTTGAGGAGTCCCAAAGGGGTGCCCTGGCCGATGGGGTGATGGGGGTAGGCAGAGTGGGTACTGGGAGAGCAGTCAGGGTGCTGGGGTGGGATGAAGGCCCTGCTGGGTCCCCATGAAGGCAAAAGCCACCGTGGGAAAGGCAAGTGGGGCCGTGCAGCCGGCTCGGCACCGCACACGCAGCCCTCCCGCAGCTCTGCCATCCCCTCCCGCAGCTCCACCACCAGCAGAGCCCTTTCTGCTCATCCCCAGCTCCATCCAGCCTCGCGTGCCCCAGGCGACTCTGCAGTGATGGGGTCAGTGGGTGCCTTTAATCTGCTCTTTCTTGGGGGGCTGCAATCCTATGGGCAGGGAGCTGTGGGGCCAAACTGTGAGGGTGAGTGGGGTGAGTGGGATCAGGTGCCCCATGGCTGGTGACCAGCAATCCCTGGGCACAGTTGGAAGGCTGGAGGGTGGCACTGGGGTAGCTGGGGTGGTGTGAGTGTGGTGATGGCCAAACTGGGAGGTTCCCAGCTGTGGGAGCCCCACAGATGGGATTGTTGGGGGGATCTCCCCTGCGAGGGGGGAAACCTTTCTTGTTCCCAACCCTCTGGCTTTTCCACTTTTCCCCACTCTCAGATCTGTGTTTGGCCTTTGTGGGGTGGGCTGGGGGTGCTGGCTGTGGTCCTTTGGCAGGAGCAGGAGGGCAGCAGCTCCCTGCTACATCATTTGGAAGATGGGCTGGGAGGCTGCAGGGCCATTTTCAACCCTAAAAATACCTTCTGCCTGCTCTTTTGGGAACTTCAGCTTCTGCCCTCTGTACCCTGGGCTCCACCTCCAGCAACCACAGCAAACTTCCAGCTCTGGCAGAAGTGATGTGGGGGTGCCAGAGGGGGCCATGGGGTGCAGGGGGGTGGCCACTGGGCTGGGAGGATGAAGAGGAGCAGCCCAAGGGGGTGGGAGGCACCTCTGCAGCTTTTAGAGGGAGGCAAGTGCTCTGTCATCCCGCAAACCACAGCTGCTCCAGCTTCCTGGGAAGTCCTATTGATGCCAAAGTGGGCGAGTGGTGGGGGGTGGGGAGCTATGAAAGTTATCCGGAGCCGTGTGCTGCTGCAGATGTGGGGTCTTTACCCACCCCCCATCCTTCTCCCTGGCTTTCAAGGGAGGGGTTGGTGGGGTTGTGATCAAAAGCTGGAGCCGCGGTCCATCTGCTTCTGACAACCTGAGCGCTCGCTGGCAGCCGCTGAATTCTGAGCCTTCAATTCCTCAATAATTAGAGGGTTTCTTGCAAGGAAAAAATTCTCCCCCCCCCAAAAAAACCCCCTCCCAACCAACTGACAAACCCCATCTGGGCTTTTTCATCGCGGGAATGGGAAGCCAAGGTGGGTGTGGGAGGGTGGGCAGGTGGATTTTCAGCCTTAGCAAACCCAATCTTGCAATATTACATCAGCACCGAAGAGGTGTAATTAAGTAGGAAACTAACGAGCCCAGCTAATCTGTTTTGCTTGTTTGAGCTTCGCCGAGCGCAGAAAACAAACAGAGGCCGAGTGATGAATGACAATCCTTTGCTGCTTTGGTTTTCATCAGTTTTTTCTTGATTTTCCAATGGTCTCTCTTTCTCCTAGCCCCGCGGGGGGTTGTTGGGATGTGGGTCAGGAAACTCGGCTACTCAGCGCGCCCCCCCCGCCTCCACCCACAATGGCTCAGAGCCGTCGGGGCTGCAGTGCCGCCACTCTCTGCTCACCCCGTTGTTGCCTTAATGGGCTGCTGTGCCGAGGTGGCTCCCTTGGGTGCCTTCCCAGAAGGGTGGGGATGGAGCTCTGTGCTGTTTGCTGTTCCCTGCAGCCAGGGCTGCTGCTCCATGGGTCACGGGGTGGGTGCCATTTGGTCAGGATGGTGGGCACCCTTTAGTGGGGGTGGGTGCCTTTTCGTGCAGGCCTGGGCACCCTTTGATGGATGTTGGGTGCCCTTTGGTCAGGATGGGTGCCCTTAGGTCAGGATGAGTGCCCTTTGTTGGGAGTTGGGTTCCCTTTAGTGGGGGTGGGCATCCTTTGGTCAGGATAGGTACCCTTAGGTCAGGACAGGCGCCCTTGCTGGAGGTGGCTGCTCTTTGATGGAAGTTGGGTGTTCTTTGGTGGGGGTGGGTGCTTTTTGGTGAAGGCTGCAGCGCTGTGAGTTTCTGCATGGCCTCAAAAGCCTGAGCCTCTGCTCTAGGTTACCTCTTGGCATCAAGGTGATCCCTCAGAATCAGTGTTCCCACCTTGAACTGATGCCGTTGGAGCATCCTTGGCTGGCAGAAACCTCATAGAATCCCCTCATCTGATCCTGCAAAGCTGTGACACCATTTTGAACCCTTCAACCACCCTTTAAGACCTTCAGCAGCTTGGCCAGAGCAGCCCTGGGCACTTCTTGGTGCTCCCCAGCTGCTGGCAGCCCCTACTTGTACCGAGCCCACCAGTGTGGGAGCTGTGGGTTTGGGGTTCTTGCTCTGTGCCCTCACATGCTTTCAGGCTCCGGCAGTGGCAGGAGGTGCCAGGAGCAGATGGCAGTCATCGGCTGGGCTTGCTCTCAGCTCCCTGTGGCTCCTGGCTCCACACTGGGCAGCAGCTCCCAGTAACCCACTCACTCCCACACTGCTCTACAGGGAAAAAGCTGGTGAGGTCTTGCCTCTTCTTTGAGCAAATGGGGTCTGAACACTCTCGCCGCTGCTCCAGGGTAGTTCTCGTGATGGATTTTGTGTTATGGCCTGTGCCAGGGGGCACAGGTGTGGTGTGGATGAGGTTTATGTTCCAGGAGATGGGTTGAAGCCACTGACCACCAGCTGATGTCAGATCCCCCAACACCCTCCAAATAGAGTCTCATAAACATGGGTAAATGAGCAGCTCTCTTGGTCCCAGGGGGGCAGATCTGGGGGATGAGCAGGACCTTGGCTGGGTGTGCAGGGTCTGGGGAGGCTGTGGATGAGTGGGGTCTCCTCAAGGTGGTAGACCTGGCCACCATTACATGGGTGCTGATGTCCTCTCTGACCTCTGTGTGAGGCTTCTGGGCTGTACTGTGACCCTAGAATGCTGCAGAGCTCCAAGAGCCCCAAAATATTCCATGGGGGAAGTGATGCTCCCCAAGAGCTGGTGGTCTCTGTCCTGGCATAATCCCCCAAACCACCCTGATGCTGCTCTTGCACCCTCACTCCTGGTCCTGCACCTCTTGGCTGTTTGGGATTGCTACTGGGTGTCCCCAGTGGCCCCCATTTCCCTGCAGTGCAGCAGGAGGATGCTGAGCACCTGACCGTCCCCTGTGTCCTCCCCCACCAGCCACATCCCATCTCCTACTCCCAGCACGCCTTGGAAATTTGGAATCAGCCAAAATGAAACAAGTCCTTCCCTCCCCTCCTCGGTGACAATTTCAGCTCCGCAGGAGCCTGGTGGAAACCAACCGGCTCCTGCATTCACCTCAGCCCCTCTGCCTCCATCACAGCCAGCGTGAGCACACGCCAAGTTATTCTTTTAACTATTGCAATGCTCATATTTTTATGAATGGTACTGGGTTAGGGTAACACTGGCATTCATTTGGGCTGTTGCTGACGAGCTGCTGCTCTTTATTCACTGCTGCTGCAGCCCGTCACCTTGTTTCAGCAGCCCTCAGTCTCTTCTGGGTACCAGGAGCACCTCTAGAAGAGAAAACCACGCCGAGGTGTCTTCCTCATTGTTTATCCTCCTTGATCAGGGTTTCAGAGGAATAAATCTGCCAGGCAGCAATGCTATTAGCCTTGACTCAAAGACTTCATCCGTTTGCAGTCGTCTCTTCGATGAGAGTTTGGTTTTGGGGTTGGGTTGTTTTTTTTATTGAACTGTCTGAGATGATTTGCAAAGAGAGGGCTGCAATTTCAACTATTAAGTAATTTGGGAGAGCAATTAGTGTTAATCTGGAAACTCCCTGCGTTGCTCCCGAATAAATCAACCTCTCGGCAAGAGCAGCGTTGGAGGAGCTGGGGCTGATTTATGGGAGGGAAGGATGGGGATTTGAGCCAGGAAAACAACACGGAGCGGGTGTCTTGCCAGGAAAACGTGGATGTCCAGAGAGTGTCTGGGCTTGTGGGGGCTGGGGTCTGCCTGGGAGCTGGGGTTCACCCGTGCACTGGGGTCCCATCCCTGCTCACAGCCCTGTGTAGCTCCTCATAGAGGTGGTGGTCTGACTCAGTGCTGGCCAGAAGCAAAACCCCAGCACCAGGTCAGACAGAGAGCTCTGACAGGGGAGATGGACGAGGGATGTGGGACAGGGAGATGAAGGAAAGCAGGAAAGACCCCCCACCCCGTGTTGAGAATCGGGTACGAGAAACACTGGGTCAGATGACAGAATCACTCTGGTTGGAAAAGACTCTTGTGATCGTCAAGTCCAACCATCTACCCTACCTTACAAGTTCACCCCTAAACCATACCCCTCAACACCTCATAAGCAGGGATGGCAACTCAACCACCTCCATGGGAAGCCCTTTCCAGTGCCACCACCTCCCTGGGAAGCCCATTCCAGTGCTGCTGGAGGTGAAACATAACATCCTCCTATTCTGTCTTGGCTTCTGCTCAAGCCCAACCATCAAAATGCTGAGGTCTCCACTTGTCACTTGTACAAGCAGGAACATTTATAATCCCCACATCTGTGATTGAACTTGATGTCTTATGGGTCTTTTCCAACCTTAATGATTCTGTGACTACCAAGTTAGAATTTCTCCTGCTCTGTTGCATCTCACTGTGCTGCTGGAGACCTCCAGCTGGCTTCTCCCCAGCTTCCACTTTGATGGTTGCAGCCAGCCATTAGGTCTCTTCTTCCCCTCTTCTTTGGGCAGAAGGAGCCTAACATCTGCAGCCTCATTTGTGGGTTGGGTGCTCCTTGATCAGGTTGGTGGTCTCCACTGGACTTCCCCCAGCATGTCCATGTCTGTTTTACCCTGAGGAGCCCAGGACTGGAGATTCCATATCTGCAAGTCCAAGTAGAGGGGAATTGTACAGCCCAGGGGAGCCCATTATTGCTCTCATCCATCAGGATTTCCCAAATTTTCCTTTGCCAAAGCCATTTGGACCCAGCTTGTCCTGTCACTTGGGTTTGGCCCCTTCCAGGGGCAGCTCTAGAGCCTCCGGCACAAGAAGGATGAGGAGCAAATTCAGAGGAGGCCACGGAAATGATCAGATAGCTGGAGCCACACTGCTCTGGGGACAGGCTGAGGGAGTTTGAGCTATTCTGCTGGAGAGGAGAAGGCCCTTGGGGGACCTTATAGCAACCTTCCAACCCCTGAAAGGGGCTATCAGAAGGATGGGGAAGACTGTTCACAAAGGCAGAGAACGATAGGACGAGGGGTCGTGGCTTGAAGCTGGAAAAGGGCAGAGTGAGGAAAAGGAGGAACAAGTTATTGAATGTGAGGGTGGGTGATCCCTGGAACAGGCTGCTTAGAAAGGTAGTGGAGACTCCATCCCTGGAGCCATTCAAGGTCAGGCTGGATGGGGCTCTGGGCAACGTGGCCTGGGGAGTAATGGCCCTGCTTGTTTTATGGGGGTTGGACTAGATGACCTCTGGGGGTCCCTTCCAACCAGACACAGTCTATGATTCTATGACTTGTTGTTTGCCTTTGACTTCCCTGAGCTCCTGTTGGGCTGTTTCTCTAGCCCAGGGTTGTCTCTGGATGGCAGCCCTGCCTTCCAGCTTGTCATCCGCTCCCCCCCGTCCGCTACCATCTGGAAATGAACTGAGAGTCCAACCTGTCCCGAATTTATCTGCTTATCCACAGTTTGGCCACAAGGATAGTGCAGGAGGCTCTGGCAAAGTCCTCACTTCAGTGAAGTTATGCAGCTTGCACTGCTTTGCCTTGGTCCACAGAGCTAATCATCCCACCCTGGAAGCTGATCAGGTCCCCTGGCCAAGATCTGCATCAAATAAATCCCCACTGGCAGTTACCAGTGACTTTCTTACCCCTATGTGCAGAAACAGCTTCCAGGAGGATTTCCTCCATCACCTTCCAGGCAGCCTGTGGCTCTCTGGATCATCCTTGCTGGTGGATGGGTGACATCTGGGTGACATTTGGCTGACATTTGCCTTTTCCCGTCCTCTGGAAAGTCCCCACATCCTCACTATTGCCCACTAATACAAGCCCTTGGGCGAGGGCAGAGCCAGAAGGGCTATCACAGTCCTCTGTCCCCCACCTTTTCTTTCTCCTCAAGGTCACTCCAGGGCAGCTGGCAGGGAGCATGATGTCACCTTGTGAACATCCACGGCAGCCACCTCAGCTGGGAGATGCTTCTCCTTTCTGGTGGCTGCCGGTTCCCTCTCCATAATCCACTAAGGGACCTCACATCTCCCTTCTTCCTTCTCTTTTTCGCGCTGTCTAAAGCAATTAGCTTGGCTCGAGCCCTCTGCAATCCATCAATTAATACGAGCTGCGGCAGTAAATTAAAGGGAAACAGGAACAACTATGCTGGGATTAGGTCACTGAAACTATAAACTTGGGAACAAATCAGATTTCCTTGGGAAGGGAAATGGACAGCGGGGATGTGTCAGGCTGTGAGATGAGACAGACTCGGAGCAACTTTCCAGAGTCTCCTTGACTTGGCCGCTAGATGCCAGAACTTCTTCCCTAGGGAAACTTTTTTGTTGCCAGACCCTGTTGCTGCTGATAGAGGCTCAGATGGGCAGACGAACAGACAAGAAAAGGGAAAAGCAGAGCTGAAGCTGCATGGCCACTGCAGGCAGAGTAGTTGTACCAGGACTGGCTGCCAGTTGGGTCAAGCCCCATGTCCCCAGCTCTGTGGTGGCTGATGCTCTTGGATGTCCTGTGTGACTAAGTCAGTGCTCTTGGATGTCGTATGTAACTACAGTGATGCTCTTGGATGTTCTGTATGGCTATGTTGGTGGTTTTGGATGTCCTGTATGGTTACATGAGGGCAGAATTAGATCATCATCGGACATAGGATCATCAAGGCTGGAAAAGACCTTCAAGATCATCCAGTCCAACTGTCCACCTGACAACACCCAACCACTAACCCACCTCCTGAAACACCCCACCCGTTTGTTTAAACCCCTTTTAAAAGGGTTTAAAAGGTTTTCAAAAAGGAATGAAGCATTCATGCCCTCCCTGGGCAGCCTGTCCTCACTCTTTCTGGGAAGAAGTTTTTCTTCAGAACCAATCTGACCTGCCCCTGACACAACCTTATTCAATTTCCTCTGGTTCTTGTTCATTCCCAGCTCACCCAGTAACGTTTCTGTCCTGTCTCACTCTCCACTTGAGTCCCCAGTGATGACAAGCTGGTGGGTGGCCAGGAGCAGTGCTTTGCACACTTCTGGGGTGTCTGGCCCGCAGGGACAATGACAGCCTATATGTCCTTGTCAACCCCCTAACACCTTATCCCTCTCAGCCTCTTACTCAATTCCTGGTCTCAGCAAGATGCCGCAAAGTGAATTACAGGCTGCGTGCCTGAGCGAAACTCCACATCATCCCTCCCTCCTCCCTTCACACAGCTCCTGCCTTCACTGGGGCTGCTCATGCAAAACTCCCCAGGTCCCTATCACTCTCACCCCCCTGCTTGCTGCTGCCATCCAAGCTCTGGGCTGACCCCAGCACTTAACCCTGCCCACGCTGCTTCGTTAGCAGCAGGCTGGAGCCACTGCATCCCTTCACCTCCAGCGAGAGTCTTGCTAATGATGGAAACATCTGCTGGTGGAGCTGGAACAGCGTGGGAGCTGCAGCGACTGGGACACAGTGCTCTACCATGAAGAAACAGCCCTTATGTGGCCTTTTATTTCCTCCAGCTAATGAGGTTCCTCAGACACCCACCCCATCTCATCTGGAGCATCAAAGTTGGGAGGCAAGGCTCCAGGTTCTTTGGGTTCTCAGATGGGGAGGCCTTTCTGGAGATGGGGCTGTGGTGGGTGGGTTCCAACCCCTCCCAGGGCTCCAACCCTATCCAAGGCTCCAACATCTTCCAGGTCTCAAATCCCTTCCAGAGCTCCAACATCTTCCAGAGCTCCAACATTTACCAGGGCTCCCACCTCTCCTGGGGGGACTGTCTTAGGCTGTGATCCCAGAGGACCACATGGGACCTGGACTTGTGCAGGGCTGCACCCTACAGTGGTCAGAGTGGCCTCAGCCATAGCAAAAGCTCCCTGGAGCAGTTCAGTTGGTGCAGGGAGGTTGAGTAGATGTGTGATGAGATGAGGTAGGGGTGAGAGCACGGTCCCAGCAAATGCAGTTACCTGAGTTTCCTCCTTCTTGCTTTTGGTTAAACCAAACCCTGTCCATGTTTACACTTCTCCATTCTAAGGTAGCACCCGGAGCAATGCTGCAGAGACAGTTTTTGAAGTAGAAGTGTTTGGAAAGGTCCCTGCTACTGCCATCCTGCCTGGGGCTGGGTGGCTGAGCCAAGCTGGAAAATTTCCAGCTTGGGTTTGCCACACAGACTCTGACCTTCCTGTTGGGCAGCACTGGTCTTCTGTCCATGTGTGAACCACTGTGGTCAAGAACCACTGGGTGAGAGGCAGCGGTGGTTTCACATGCTCTGCTACACCTGGTTTATTGCTCTTTCACCATCTCTTCAAAGGGACGGGAGAAGCAGAGCGATTGCAGCATCGCTGATGGCAAAACCTGGTCTTGGTTATTCCGGTGGCTCCCTACAATTGGGCTCCTTCTTTGATCTTCTGAATTATTTGTCCTAAGTCCTACCCTCGTAATGATAGAGAGCTGACCCCACAAATTGTGTCACCGCACAACATGATGCCAACCCAAGCATTCATGTCTGTGTTACAGCTTGGATCAGCACTGGTGTGGCCAGCACCCCTCTGCTGGGCACTGGAGAGGTCTCATCTCAAGTACTGGGGTTAGGTTTGGGCACCTCAATACAAGAAGAACCTTGAGGGGCTGGAGTGGGTCCCCAAAGAAGAGCAACAGGGGTGGAGAAGGGTCTGGAGAACAAATCTTGTGAGGAGCAGCTGAGGGACTGAGGCTGGTTAGGCTGGAGAAAAGGAGGCTGAGAGGAGACCTTCTTGTTGGCTGCAGCTGCTCCACAGAAAGGTGCAGAGAGGTAGGAATTAGTCTCTTCTTTCAAGGAACAAGGGACAGGACAAGAGGAAATGGCCTCAGGCCGCCCCAAGGGAAGTTCAGGTTGGCCCTGAGGAGGAACTTTTTCCTGGAAAGGGCCCTCAGGCCTTGGAAGAGGCTGCCCAGGGAGGGGGTTGGATCACCATCCCTGGAGGTGTTTAAAGATCATAGGATCATAGGATGTTAGGGATCATTTAGCTGTGGTGCTGAGAGAGCTGCTCTAGTGGTGAACTTGATAGAGCAGGGTTAATGGTGGTTAATAGTTAAAGATTTGATGATCTCAAGGGTATTTTCCAACCTGAATGATTCTGTGATTCTGTGTAGTCTCCAAGACTAATGTCAGGAGGACCCTCAGGCCAACATCCATGAGCAGCTCGGTGCTGGTTTGGGTACAGCAGACAGGGTATCTCACAATGAGATGCCCCAGTGTCTCGTTTCTGTTTCTCAAGCTACGATCGTCAGTCCTCTCATGGGAACCAGCACTCAGCTGAGTGAGAATGAGCCTGAGGTGAGACCTGCTCAACCCTCTGCTAGTGGTGCCCATGCTCACTTCAACAGAGCCTCCATCTTCATCACCCCCCAACCTTCTTTGTGTCCACCTGCATCTTGGGTTTCTGTGACTGCTTGGGGTTTTCTGGGGTCCTCGAGCCTGTTGTGGGAGTGGAGACAAGTGCGGCAAGATGGGGAGGTTCAGCCCCTGGCTAATCCTGTTAGGAAGCCAGTGGTTATTGCAGGGCTTCCAGTGGGACCTGCTAAATGAACTGTAATTCTGTAATGAGATTTCCTTTTCCCGGCCAGACTAAATGTTCTGGGCCACTGGGAATATAAAGACTTGGGGGGGGGGGGTATAAAGAGTGAGAAAGAAAAGAAAGGGATGGTGAAGCCTGTCTCAGGCTCCAGCTATCTTGGCTGCATCAATGACCTGAGAAGCTCTTGGATGCAGCTGCTCGCTGCAGCTCAGTCCTGCACCACATGAGGCTGCCCTGTTGGGAGCTGATAGGACCCTGAGAGCAAGGAAATCACCTCTGAGGTGCTGACAGCAACCCAAATCCAGAGAAGGCAGGAGAGACTTCTGTGGAGAGGGAAGGAGAAACAAGGTCTGGGGTAGTGGGGAGGAAACCTGCCCTAAAAGCAGGGTGATTTATTTATGGGACAGAGGAATTGCACAAAGGAATGTCCATGGGGAGGGGGTTATTCTGACTTCCAGCCACAACAGGGAAAGGCCAGCAGCCTCCTGCTCTTACCCCGGAGGTCTCTGGGGTTGCAGGCAAAGTCTACAGTGGAGGACCCGTTGGGCTAGGGCAGCTCTGGTCCAGTCCTAGTTCAGCAATGGGACGCCCATGTTGCTGTGGCCCCGGTGTGTTGGCTGGGGTGTAGTCAGGGCAAAGATGGGCTGGACCGATAGACTTAGCAAACATTGAGGGGTTTTAAGGTGAAAACCTAGGGCAGAGGCTGATGTTGGCTCAGGCCATCCACTACTGGGGTGGGAGCATTGGCCCTAGTGGATGAGAAGAGCAGCATACCCTGGGGCAGTGAGGGAAGGGACAGCAAACCCCTCCCCACCCAGGAGAACATGTCCCTCAGACCCATCAGACATCTCCTATCTGAACCCAACAGCAACTCTTGCTCCTGGTGAGGGGTTCCGGGAGCACCGTGGTGGCCCTCTCTTCCCTATAAGGAATAGTCTCAGCTGCAGAGCCCAGATGGGTGGCGCTGGGGTACAGGAGTGACACAGAACATTAAGGATTGGAAGGGACCTCAAAAGATCATCCAGTCCAATCTCACTGCCAGAGCAAGATCTCCTAGATGAAGTCACACAGGAACACGTCCAGGTGGGTTTTAAACATCTTCAGAAAAGAAGACTCAACAACCTCCCCTGGGCAGCCTGTTCCAGTGCTCCGTCACCCTCACTGGGAAGAAGTTCCTTCTCATATTGATGTGGAGCCTCCTTTGTTCCAACTGACGCTCATTGCCCCTTGTCCTATCGTTGGATGACACTGAGCAGAACCTGGCTCCATCCATATTTATCAACATTAATGGCATCACCCCTCAGTCTCCTTTTTTCCAAGCTCAAGAGACCCAGTGCCCTCAGACTTTCCTCATAAGGGAGATGTTCCACTCCTTTCATCATCTTGATGTCTCTGTGCTGGACTCTCTCCAGCAGTTCTGTGTCCTTCTGGAACTGAGGGGCCCAGAACTGGACACAATACTTCAAATGTGGTTTCACCAGGGCAGAGGGTGAGGAGAACCTCTCTTGATATACTAGCCACCTTTCTAATCCATCCCAGGATGCCATTGGCCTTCTTGGCCACAAGGGTCCATTGCTGGCTCCTGGCCATCCTGCTGTTCAGCAGGACCCCCAGGTCCCTTTCTCGTTTGCTGCTCTCCAGCTGGTCAGTCCCTATCCTGTACTGGTACCTGGGGTTGTTCTTGCCCAGATGCAAGACTCTACACTTGTGACTGTGGTGTCATGTCCACCACAGCATCAGCCTCAAGATGCACCCTACACAGTCACAATTGCTACTGTCCCTTCTTTCTCCTCCTCCTCCATCCCTTGCCTGCAGGTCTTTCCAAACTTCCCAATTCATTCCTGTTCCACTCCACTGGCCCCACTGGGAGGCAATTTGCTTGTCCCATTGTGTCCTCCGCTGGGGACTGGTTTGAGGTTGGGAGCTCTTGATGCAGCCTGAGGAGCAGGGAGGGATCTGTCTGCTGGGATTTGGTGTTGAGCAACTGCCCCTTTCTTGCCTGATCCTGATCCTGCTTGGGGTTTTTTTGCTTTTCTTTTCTTTCTGGCCTCTCTTTCCAAGTGGCTGAGTCTCTAATTTATTTCTGTCTCGACAGCAAACAGCAGCTTTTGCTTTGCCAAGTCCTGGGTTGGGTTTCTCTGGCCGTGGCTGGCGCTCTGCGGTGAGGCTTCTGCGCCTTTCCCCACCCCAGGGGGTTCCTTTAACCCCGCAGTGAGCCCTGTTTCTCACCCAGCAGGACAATGAGGAGGAAAAAGAGAAGTGCTTTGATTTTTTAGATTTTCTTTTATTTTACTGCATTTTACTGTATTTTCTTTTTGTTTTCCCTTCCCTTTTCCTGTATTTTGTGCTTGGAAATCAGGTCCCAGGGGAGCTGCAAACACTCAGGCTGACCCTGGCCCCTTCTGTGCCTCAGTTTCCCTGTCTGTAAACCAGGAGTTGGTGAAAAGGGTGGTTGTTTGCCAGTGCTTGATGGGAGGTGCCTCCCAGGTCCCGAGGTGGCCTCTCTGTTCGCTGGGTTGTTGTTTCTGTTTACCGTGTCCTTTGCCTCCAAGCCCTCCCTGGGGCTGCATGGACGGGTGTCTCCTGCTCCCCGCTTAGAGCCTGTTTCCAGGCCATCAGCTGCTTCTTCCAGCATAAAAACCCTCAAATGAGGATGGAAAAATAACAACACTAAAAATAGCCCCCAAATTGAGTGCTCTGGGTGCCAGTTCTCCCAGTGCCTTCTGAGAACCTCCTGGGCCACAGCCCTTCAATACTGGGCTCAGCAGGGCAGAAGATGCTGCTGGGCTGGAGAAGGGAGCAGTGGGGCTGGGGCAGTGGTGGCTTAGAAGCCCAGGGTTCTCCATCCTCCTGCCCGGGCTCTTCTCCAGGGTCTGGTGGTGGGGTGAGTGGGTGATTCAATGTGCTGATGGTTACAGCCTGGTCTGGGAATGCCAATGGATTCCAGAAACCATCTTGTGTTGCCAAAGGGCTTCTGCAAGTGGCCTGATGGTGAGGGGACTGTCCACTGTGCTGAGGGTTTAATGATGGCTTGGTGGTGCTAAGGAAATGGTTGTACTCATAAAGGTTTTCCTCAACCCAAACTGTTCCATGATTCTGTGACGTGGCCACTGAAGGAGCCCAAATGTGATGGCAGTGGTTTTGGGAGGCATACTGGATATCCAGAGCTGGGCTGGGAGCAGCTCAGGTACATGGAGCTGGAGAGACAGGGAGCCGACAGTCCTACAACACAGTGTTTTCCTGGCAGGGAGAGCCAGGATTTCCAGGGATTTCAACTCCTCCCACTACAAACTGGGCTGGATCCCATGTCAGGACAATGACTAGGAAGGTGCATGTGTGCCCATGGCCCAGCCTAGGGGAGGGGTGACTCAAGTTAGTGAGGGGAGAAAAGAGATTCCAGCCCCCCAAAACAGTTGGTTTGGGATTTGGGGGTTGCCATCACTCCACAGAGGTACCAAAAGGTGGAAGGCTCCAGCTTTCAAACACTTTTCCAACAGCATTAAAACAACAGAGGGTGTGCAGGTTGGGGATTTTTTGGGGGCCACTTTGGTACCACTTCCCTAAGGAGATGGGGGGAATCCAGCTATGCTCTGGTTTGTCCATCCACCTTAGCCTACTCAGTCCAGTTGATTTCAACCACATTTACTGGGAGGGTTAAGATCTCAAAACCGGAATTTTTGTGTGAGATCCATGAAAACAGGTCCCAGGTGGCTGGACTGAGAGGGATCCTGGCATCGGACTGGGATTTGGATGATCTCAGGGATGTTTTCAACCCTAGACACTCTCCATCGCCCTAATTAGAGCTGACGTCAGGGCTGGGGTTTCCAGACTAACGAAGTTCTCACAGGTGACACCACTGAGCTGCTGAGTCCCAGTTCCCTCTCATTAGTGGGGTCAGCCCTGCTGCCAGGAGCCTAAAAGCAGAGAGGATGCACTGAACTGGTATTTGGCTGTAGGGAGCCTGGAGGTGGGTGAATCACTAGGGCTGAGCTGTGGCTGGAGGGAGCCAAAAGGCTGGAAATGTTAAAAAAAAAAAAGTAAAATGGTTAAAAAAAAAAAAAGCCAGAAAAGGAGGAAAAGGTTGAAAATGGTAAAAAAAGGGGCTGAAAATGGAAAGGAAGAGTGTGTGTGTGTGTAGAGCTGGAAATGGGAATAAAAACAGTTGGAATTGGGGAAAAAAAGCTGGAAATGGTTAAAAGAAGTGGCTGGAAATGGTAAAACAAGGCTGTCAACTTGGAGTCTGGCAGGTTCAAACCTGCTGCTGGGGCTCTGTGTGGGGCTGCTGGGCTCTCCCAATCAGGGCAAGGCCCTTTGAGGAAGGGTTTCCTTCATCTGGGCTGTGTGAGGAGAAGCTGTTTAATGCCTTTAAATTGCAGCGGCGTTTCAATGTCCCATTAGTGCCCTTCCAGAAATGAATTGGAGTTGCTGGCAGAGCTCCTCTGCAAACTTCTCCCCGGCCGGTGGGGAGCTGAGCGCTGTCTTCTCTTTGTTTGCCTTGCGGAAGAAAAAGCGGGGGGGGGGACGACTAAAAAAAAAAAAAAAATCACACAGTTCTGTCTCTCTTTGTTTTTCGGCCCTTTTTTCCACTCTGTTTTTGGGGTGGGGGAAGCCGCTGACTCACATGTCTGGGCTGAGAGAGCTCCTCAGTGGTGGCCAAGTGCTGCCGATTCAGAGGTGGGTGACCCAAGCCTTTGTGTCCCCCTACACTTGTGCATCCCCCCCTCCCCAGGCTTTAGTTATATTTATTATATTTAGGGCTTTCTTTCTAGGGCCACAGCCCTAGAAATTTGGGGGGCTAGGATAAGCCTTCCCTGGTGTTGTGTCCCCTTTAGTCTTTGCAGCTGGGGCTGCTCCATCTCAGCTGGAAGAAGCTCCCCATCATGGGGTGCCCCAAAGACTGCTCCTGTTTGGTGGGGCTTGGGGGGGGGCTGGGGTGCTGGAGCAGTTTTGAGGACTCTGCAGGGAGGCACAGGAGGGGAGTTGCTGGTGGGTAAGCAGAGTATTTTTGTCTTTTTTGTTGTTGTTCTTGCTCTTTTTCAGAAATTAAGAGCTCAACAGCAGCTGTTTCTCTGCTTTTGGGTTGCTTTGTGTTGGTTCCTGTGATGAATGCTCTGTAGATTTGGCTTATCGGGCTTGTCAGCCAGCTCCCAGCCCTGCACAAGCCTCCCCAGCCCTATTTACTCAGGGCAGTGGCTAACGCAGGGCCCTTTCCTGTGCTGGTCACCACCCACCCCGAGGTCTTCTGGTGATAACTTTTCAGTTAAGATTAGGGATTTGGGTTTTTTCAAAGGAGCTTTTAACCTCTAAGTCCTCTGGTGTGGACTAATAATGAAAAAACCCCTCTCAAAATGCTGTTGAAGGTGATATTGAAGTAATTTTTCTGCTTTTAGTTACCCCCCAAAACCAGATATGAAGGTTAAAAGGTGCCATTTGGTTGGGGCCGGATCCCACCCGAAAGGAATGAGATTGAAAAAGGGACTTGGATGGTACAGAATCCTGTGAACTGGGTGGTTTCAGCTGGCTTTAATGATCCCGATTCTGCTGATTTCAGTGGAGTCATGGAGCTCTGCTGCTACAGAGCATCTGCCCCTAAACTTCCAGCTGCTGAAGGATGGCTCAGGCACTTGTGTTCCAAAACTGTGTTTGCATCTGAATAACCCCTAGGCAGCTCAAACCCAGCTCAGGACTGTGAATCGAGGCCTTCAAGCAGGTGTTTGGGGCTTTTACTTTTAAAATCTATCTAAATCAGACCCTGGAGTTACAAGGACTCCTTGACCTCCCGTTAACCCTCTTGACCTGTCATTACAGTGAGAACCAAAACCAGTTGGATGTTAGCTTGGAAAAAAGAAGACTGAGGGGTGACCCCATTAATGTTAATAAATATGGAAAAGGTGGGTGTCAGGAGGATGGAGCCAGGCTCTGCTCAGGGGCACCCAATGATAGGACAAGGTGTCAGCTGAAACAGAGATGGTTCCACATCAGTATGAGAAGGAACCTCTTCCCGGTGAGGGTGAAGGAACACTGGAATGGGCTGCCCCAAGGGGTTGTGGAGTCTCGTCCTCTGGAGACATTTAAAACCTGCCTGGCCATGTTCCTGTGTGACTTGCTTAAGGGGATCCTGCTTTGGCAAGGGGATTGGACTTGGATTATCTTTTAAGGTCCCTTCCAATCCCTAATGTTTTGTGATTCTGCTAGGAAGGTGGTGGGTCTTGGGCTGGAGGAGTCATGCTGCTGTGATTTGGGTGGGGGAGGGTGGGGAGTGTGTCGTATCCTGCAAAACAAGGTAAAGAAATGCAAGGGCAGCCAAACAGGTGCCTCTCCACCCTCTCAGAGCAATGAAAGTTTAATTCATGCCCCTGGAACGTGTTGCTTGTGTGCTCCCATAATTTCATTTCTTTGGTGTCTGTGTGACGCTCGAGTTAGCTCGATGCCAGAAGCCAAATACCCGTCGACTAATATCTTTTTATTAGATTCCGTGTGTGCCCACACGTATGTGAGAGAGAGAGTGCGCAAGCGATTGCCCTTCATAACCCACTTCAAAACCCTTGGAGGTGGTGGGATGTGGTTCTGAGCTGCAACCCCTGGTGCAGGGGGGGTTAACACATGTATTTGGCTTTTGGTGAGATTTACAGGTTAGAAATGAGGAGGTGTTTGTGGAGGGGAAAAGCCGCTGCAGGTGTCTGTGCTGGAGAACTTGGTGCTGCCTGGAGCTCTGGACTGGTTAGGGAAAGTGGGGAGCAAAGAGTTTCCCCCCCAAAGATGTCCTGTCCTTGAAGGCAGCCTCTGTGAAACCTCCCAAGCACTGTGCAGGGTGACTGTGCTGAAGAAACCCCCTGCCCCATACCCCATAGTGCTGACCCAAGAGAGAAGGGGCAGGGGCTCCTCCAGTTGCTGCCCAGTGGGCTCAGCCACCCCTGCCCACAGCAAACCCTTCACCTGTGGCCAACCCAGCAGAGAGCTGCAGGGCTCCAGTTCAGCTGGGGACTTCCCAGTCCCCCCAGTGCTGTTGTATTGTGCCATGCTGGGGGAGAGGCCAAGAGTGAAGGCTCACTGCCACCTCTAGGCAAGCACCAGCATCGGCACTGGCTCTAAACTGGAGCACAGACAGACAATCCTGGGATTTGTCCCAAATCACCGCAGTCTCAGTGCCAGACCCCGCTCTCAGCTGCCCTGCAAGCACTGCTGAGGCTCCCTAAGCTTCGCCGTAAATGCATTCAGCCCCGTCTTTATTCCCTGCGCAGTAATCCCTCCAGTGTATTTCCAGTCGCATGGAAATTGCGGCCCAGTAACTCTGGAGCGGCGGCTGCCGAGGATATCGTGTGTGGTGAGGCCACTGCTTCCGAGAGATCTTAGAGATCTGAGTGGCACTTTCCCACTGGCCACCCAACCCTGGAGACACAGAGTGACTCACCAGCAGCTCCCTGAGGTGCTGGAGCTGGCAGCACAACCAGAGGTGGGTGAGGGCAAATGGCAGCTGAAGAAGGGTCAGAGCCTGGGTTTGGGGGAGGGAGGAAGAAACTTGGGTGAGCATTAGCTGCTATGTTTATATTTGGTGTCTCTAACTGCTGGCAGCATATGGCAAAGAGATGAGCTGATTTCTGGGGAGCAGCTGAGTGAGGGACAGAGGGGAGGTGCCCAGTCCTCAGGACTCTGGGGATAACTTACCAGGTGGCAGCATTTGAACTTGTTTCCCCCCATTTTCAGAGCTGGGAGAAACTTCCATAGATGAGGTTGGGCATGGGGGAGCTTGTTTAGACCTGAGGTCTCACCTGCTGCAGTAGGATGAGGATGATCTATCAGCTACCCAAGCAGGGTGAGGCAGGCTGACAGGAACATGCTCCCTGCAGAGAAATCCTGTCCACAGCTGCTTTTTGCTGGAGGAAGGAAGGTGTAAATGGTTGCTGTCTCACCAAGAGCTGTGTGGGAAGGGGCTTGCTGGGTGCAGATGGGCTGGAGAGGGTCTTGCTCCACCTTCTCCATTCACAGACCAACATCTGCTTCATTAGTTGGTTATGAATCTCCCAAGCCTTCCTCTGTGGGCTGACTCATGGCTACCAGCTGGAGGGAAAGGCTACCAAGAGCTGCTCCCTGGCTCAGGAATGCACAGGCCAGCAACTCCTTTCTCCTACTAGCACTTTGCTCTTGGCTTTCCTGGATTTACGGGCTTCAGCAAAGCTGCAGGTGATGCAAAGCCTTGTCCCATCAAGTTTTCTGGAGGTGAAGGAAGTGCTTCCCTGGGAAGGATATGGCCCTGAGCTTATCTGGCTCCCTTTAGCTCTGGGCTAGTGAGCTTTGGGAGGAGAAGCCTTAGGGTTTTCCTTAGCCTGAGCTGGAGGCGGCAATCATCAGCCCGTTGCTGGGTCAGGAAACCCTTTGCCACCGTGCTCCTCCATGGGGCAGGACTGGACCAGAACCAATGTCAGTGGGTAGTTTATGATCAGATTACTCCTTCTGCATCTAAATTGGCGTAATTACATTTTCATTAGCTCAGCCAGCGTGTTACAGCTTGGTCTGTGGGCACTGTGTCTGGGGAAAGCAGCCCCAGCCCAAATTCTGCTGTTGTGTTAGCCATCTTCTCCCCTTCATCACCTCTGCAGAACTCCCTATGTACTGCAGCAGAGGTGGGGGAAAATGAGGGCTCCTCGATTTCCTCTTCCCTATACGAAGTTTTGTGATCATATCACCTGCTGTGCTGGGTTTTATTTGCTTCCCTCTGGTGGGGCAATGGGATAGGAGGGCTGAGGGAGCTGGATCCTGGAGCTGGCATCCCCAGGCTGTGGAGCTTCTCCAGCCATCTGTGGACTCTGTATCGTCTTGGGGATCTGGTGGGAGCTGCCTCCTGGGCTCAGGGTGGGTCTGCAAGCAGCTGGCCCCCAGCTCCTGCCTGAGAGCCCGCTAGGGTTTGTATAATATTATATCACACTAATTGTGTATTTGTGGTTGCCATGGGAATGAGCACCATCGCAAACCCCTGAGACTGATGTCAAGCCTGGGTCTATGTCAGGTCTCGCCAGGGGTACAGTTGGGAGGGGAAACGGTGGGAGAGAAGCCCCTTTTGCTCTCTTCCTACTCTATGCAGCTCTGGCTGCAGAGGTACGGGAGAACGGCAGCGCTGGTCCAGTCTGCAGCAGGGCTGGGAGTCACTGTGGGGTCCTGGTGGGGCTGATATGGCTAATACCATCTGCCATGGGTGTGGAGAGAGCAGGGGCTGCTTGTATCATGGAAATAGGGGGATTTGTACAGCTCAGCTAGGAGCAGCAGTTGCGAGACCTGTGGTTTGCCAGGGGCTGGTGGAATGGCATGGGGCTGGACAAGGGGGGACACTGCTGACCCTTCTCTGCAATCCTTCGGGGCAGGCTGAGGCTGCAGAACAGAGCCTCCCAGCAACAAGTAGGGGCCAGGGTTGAGGGTGGCTGTCGGTTCTTTAATTGGCGGCGGAGCTGGGGACGGGGGGGGCTGGAGGGGTGGGTGGGAGCGATGCTCCTGGGCGAGAGGAGGGAGGGGGAAGGAAAGCCACGCTGGATAGGAGGTTATATAAAAGATGTATGATTCGGAAAGCCCAGTGTCTCCTACCGAGGGCTGCGCCGCTTCGCTCCACACCCAGCAAACCCTTGGTTGGCCGTCAAAACGGGTTCGTGTCGCTGCTGCCGGGAGGAAGCGGGGCAGCGAGAAGCAGCTCCCGCTACCTCTCCTCCAGCCCAGCCCCGTCCAGGGGATGCACCGGGGGCATCGGGGACAGGGTCGGGGTCGGTTCCTCTCTGGCATACGGTAGGTTGGGTGGGGAGAGAGCTGCCCCCCAGCCCCGCACCGGGCTCCGCTGCTTCGTGAAACTTTGCGGCGGGACCGGCCGCTCCGTTGGAAGCGTTTCTCGGGCTAGGGAGGTGTTGGGGGGACGTTCAGCGGAGGGTCCTCAGCCCCACTGGTTCGGGCAGCCGGGTTCTGTTCGGTGGTGGTGGGGATCGAGTGGGATCTGCACGGTTAAAGCTATCTCGCTGCTCCCACCCGGGTCCCCCATCCCCGGGACGAGCTGCCCGTTGGACCCCCGCCGTGGGTGTTCGGACCTCCCGCCCCAATCCCCAAACTTCCTCCACTGCCCCCGTGCCTGGGGGGACGGATGGTTTATTTCTTCTCCCAGTCCAAGTTTCGATGGGGCGAGGGAGACCGTTTGTGAGGGTGGTCCATGGAAAGCGGGGCGGTGGTTCGTTTAACCGAGGAGGGAACGCAAGCGCAGGTAGACGGGGTACGGGGGCCATAGGGGACCAGTTTGGCCCGGGAGCGCCTGCAGTTTGCCCGGGGATAGAAGGTAGGGGAGGGCTCGGGGGCAGTGTTAAGGATGCGATCTGGGGCGGTGGGGGGGGCTGTTTGCCCGAGGTGTAGGGTGACAATTTACCCTGGGAGGGAGCAGTATTCCCAGGCTGTGGAGGGGAGAATTTGCCAAAGCGGGGTGGGGGTGGAGGGGAGTTGCCCCAGGGGGGCGGGCGGGGNCCGCCAGTGCCGGAGCTGTCCCGGGTGCTGAAGGCTGCCGCCGCCGCCACTCCGGAGCCCCATCACCCCCCACCCCGACAGTCTGGGGACGGGGGCTCGGGGCTGCCGGAGATGCCACCACTCCCCCCCCACACACACACCCTATTGCTGGGCTGTGCCCCCGTGATATCTCCGTGATAGCCGCGGGAGGCACTTGGATGGGATCCGATTCCTACCCAGTCACGGGTGGGGCAGAGCCCCCTGAGTGCAGTCCTGGGATGTCCCGCTCACGGCTGGCTCCTGTCCTTCAGGGAGAGCTGGGGGTCAGTCCGGATCGCACCCTTCCCCTCTCACACCCCCACCCCAGCCCCACCAAGAATCTTGACAGTTGCGTCAGGTTGTGCTTGAGGCAGGGCTGGCCGGGGGTGAACCTCCTCATACTGTCCCCTGTCTCGCTCTCGCCTTTTGCTTGATAGTAGGTAGTGGGTCGTTGCTGGTTTTTACTGGTAAAGCAGAGGAGAAGAGTCCTCTGCAGCTGCACATCTGGAGCAGCTGTTGCAGAGGTGGGTTGGCATTGCCCCATGCAGCTCTGATTCCTGAGAGCCCTTGCTCCCTTCTCTCAGCCAGGTGCAGACATTTTCTCCCAATGTTTCCAAGTTCCCGCTGTCAGGAGGAAATTCTGGCAAGAAACTCGACTCTGATCCCTGTGGAGCTGATCCACCTGGCACCACAGACGAGAGGAAAGTGTCTCCTGCCTTCCCATGGGAGCACAGGCTGCCTCGAGTGGGAGACGGGGCTGACAGCTGGGGATAATCACAGTAGTGGGGAGGCTCAGTGCTTTCTGCTCTTCCCCTTCACTATCGCTGGATGATGGTGGCTCAAGTGGGATGGGATGGGATGGGATCTATAGGGATGAGCACATCTGGAGAGACTTTTGGGAAAAGGGTCTGCTCTAAGTAGCTCTTGCCTTGGAGGTCTCTACCCACCCATCTTTGGCTGGCTGTGCTTTTTCTGTTAAAGGGGTCGGGCAGGAAAATCTTATTTTAGAGAATTTGGGTTGGCATCAGCAATTTCTCCCTCCCTCTATTCTCTTCCACCTTGTACTACCCAGAATGTTCTCTTAATGATGTTACAAACTCTGTGCTATACTCTAGTTTCAAGCATGGATGTGTTTGTAGACAGACTTCTTTACACAAACGTGGGGCTTGAGGGGGGATGTTTGTCTAACCAGGTACAGCCTCACAAGTGAAGGAGAACAGCAAGTCCTTGTACCCTTTGAATGCTCTTGATTCCCTTCATCAGCGCCAGAGAGGCCATCTTAGACAGAGGGGTTTGGGCTGAATCCTCACTGGCATTGCACTGCTGATGGGAAGGGGTTGGTCCTCCCTGGCCATTTGGGCTGTTTTGGCTCTGTCAGGTTCTTGTTTTTGTCCCCTGCTTTGCTCGTGTGTGTCAGTAGTGTGTTTGTACAAAGGCTTAGGAAAGCTGCCAGATTGCCTAAATCGGTGCCTGAAAACAAGTATATTTAGTAACTGATAAGTCACATGAGCTGCGCTCACATAAATGAGTGCTTTACCTTTCCTCAGGAGTGAGAATGTTGTCCAGTACTTGTTGATACTGTTGATTATTTTCACTAAAGAAACACAACTCCCACAGCGAGGGGTTGGTATTGAGAGGAGGCTCTGAGCAGAGCTGAAATGCCTTTGCTGTGCTCACACTGTTCTGATGGTATCTGTGCATTCCATTGGATCTCCAGACACGATCTGATCTCTCCTGTGTCACCGAAAATAAACGCATTGTGTCCTGAAGAGGGAAGGGTCTGTAAGCTGTTGTCCAGCTATAGCTGGATGAAAGTGCTTTTACTTCCATCCAACAGTTCCACATTAACCCTGTGGTGTTCTGGAGATTCCCCTCCCAGCACACCACAGTTTGCCACCTGGAGTGGCGGCTGTAGCCTAAGTATCGACTCAATGCTAAGCAAGAGTGCTGGGGATCTGGCTGTGGGCATGTGAAACAGGAGCTCTGGCAAGCCCATATGTCACCAGTATGTTGGTTCTGTGTTCAGAGTGTGGAAATCTCAAGTGCTCTCTGTGTGTGTGTGTGTACAAAGCCAAGGCTATTTACGCTAAGCTGTCTCTTTGCATGACCCTTTTTCACACTGCAGTTGAGAAACACTTAACAAGATCTTGCAGTGCCTTTCTAGGGTGGGCTTGTCTTAATCCTATTTTGCAGAGTCTCAGGCTTTTATGTTTTCAGACACACTGGGAACATGTGGTTCTTCCTCGCCTTGAAGGTTCTGAAGGCTCAGCAGCCCCGGGCACCATCATCCACACCAGCCCATCCTTGGCAACCTCAGTGGCTAGGGGCTCTGGTTCTGCTGCAGCACAGTGGGGCTGTGGTCCTGGTGTGCCAGCCTGATCCAATGCTACCTCTCCACGTGATATCAGTATCGAGAAGTGAGGGCTTGGGAAGCCCAAATCCTCTTCTCTGCTGCAGGGGAAAAATCTCTAGGCTGGGGCTGCTTCAGCCCAAGGCAGCATCACAGGATGGGACTCTCCCATGGGGGATGGGAAAAAGCCTCAGGAGCTAGTTTCATGCACTCCTGGCTTTCCTGCTGTAATGCTCCAAGTCCAGCCCCTGTAGGGGTAATGTAGTCGATACCATTCCTAAGGAAGAGCCTTGATCTCACCAGAAACACCTTTAGCAAAAATTAGAAAGCAGGAAATTCTGTGTCCCACTCCCACATCCCAATCCTGCCTGGATTAGATCCAGAGTCCTCTGTGGGACAAGAAACAGGGTCCCTGGAGGCCCTCAGAGAACTTTGCCACCACTGCTGATACTATGGCAACAAGTACTAATGCAAAACCCTAAGAAAAGCGGCCATAAGCTCAGGGGAACAGATTTCCGTTGCTTTTAGTCTTCTGAAGTCACTGGGGATTCTGGTGCAAAGTGAGGTAAGAGCTCAGCTTCAGCTCCATACACCGGCTCCATTGGTGGGGACTTGCACCTGTAGTCCTCCTACACCCTTCAGTGTTGGAGACGTGGTAATGGGGTTTAGAGGGACAGAGGAAATGCCACAGCCTTTTCAGAAGTTTTGAGGGTGACTTTACTGGAGGCTCATGATCCCAGCTTGAGGACCCCAGCCTTGTGCACCAGTGTTCTCCCAAGGCTTTTAAATAGCAATAGGAGTCACTGTGTCTGAAAATTGGTGTCAGTAAGGTTCACTGCTGTTTGCTGTCCTAATAGGGTTACTTGTTAAAGTAGGAATGTTTAATGCTGTGCCCAAAGGATTTTGGGGAGTCTGTGGCAACAGAGGAGAACTTGAGCTACTGGGATGAGATAGGGGTTCACTTCCTGGAGCGACTGAGCCAAGGGGTCTGCACCGACTCTGTTGGTGCCGGCTGGCAGCTCCGCAGTTATTGCAGCTCCAGCCAACCTGCTGCAATCTGCACATCCCTTTATTTTTCTCCTACACAGAGCCACAATCCCCCTCTTGTGCTGCGACTGGGTTGTGTGACCATCCATTAAGCAGCGTTTTCTCATTTCTCTCCTGTCCACCTGTGTTGTCATTCAGGGCCAAGCAGGGTTGTGTGGCTGCTAGTCCCATTTGTCAAAGTGCAGCCGCCGCTGCAATTCCAATCCTCTGGGCAGATCAACAGTGGTGAAATTTATGTTTTACAGATGGGCCAAGCCCTAATAAGCTCTATGAGTCCCCGATGGCGTGAGAGCAGGACTGACAGGTTTGTTGGAGCTCCATTGCAGCCGCATGCCGCAGGCACCAGGAAAACATTGGGTGGGGGGAAGCAGCAGAGGAGAAATGGCAGGCAGTTAGCAAAATGTGCGAAGCCTTTGACTCCAAATTAAAGCAAAACCTTGCTGCTGTCGTCTAAAAAAAGGAGGGAATTCTGTCGCCGCAGTTGGCTTGGCAGCATTAAAATGCGGCACGGTCTGCTCAGAGAGGTGTGACTCCTGTCAAGGCCAAGGGGAGAGGGACGAGGGGTTTTCTTAAATTACACCCAAGTTTCAGTGTGGTTCTGTTCCATGGTGCTGTTCCATGGTGAGCAGTGTGCAGGGTGCTGCTCTGGGCAGAATAGAAATAGAATAAACAGATTATTTCAGTCAGAAAGGACCTACAGTGACCATCTAGTCCAACTAGAAGATGTGTTGGCTGGACCAGGATTTCTTCAGCTATTTACATCCCCAGACAGGGACAGTTAGGATGGACATAAAGTGCCAGGAGCTGTAGTCGTGTTCAGGTTGTAGGGTTTTGGGACAGCTTGAGCCCCATAATGTGGCCACGAGCACACACACGTGTGGTGTTTTCTTCCCGTAATTTCTGATTAGAGGCATGGAACCCTCTCAGGGAATGGAGAGGGATTTGTTTCTTTTAAAAATAATTAATTTGATTAGTTGTTCTTTTACCAGTCACAGGCATGATTCAGGGTTCTGCTGATGTGGGGCAGGCAAAGGGATCTCCAGATCTGAGACCTTCATCCCTTCAGCAGCATCGGTGCGGAGCTCTACAGCCCCTCTGGGTGCTGGCCCTGGGGTGTCTCTCAGATGGCAAAGTGTCTCTTACTTAACTCCCTCCTGGGCATAAATCTGGTTTATCTGAGAAAACGTTGTGAAATAGCCACTTCCCAGCCTTGTGTGCTGGGAAGGGAGAAGCAGAATGTGTCACTGGGCTGAGAATTTCAGGCTCCTTCCATGTGGATTTCAGCAAGGTTGGTGGGATGGGGATCATCAGAGAGAACTGGGGATACGTCACCTATTTAGTAGGATTCAAAGGCCATGTCCGTAGCTACACCGTGGCGTTGGTGCAAGCTGAGTGGGAGCTGAGAGCTGCTGGCAAGAGCAAGCTGGCTGCCAGTGAATCCCTGTTAATGCTCTATTTTCCGGCGTGGAGCGGCGCGGGTTTACAGTAACTCTCCATATGTCGCGTCCCGTTGCTCCTCATCAGATGCACTGGCTCTCCATGGGTCCTAAAAATTAAACGGGCATAAATCCATCAGCCCTGGGCTTCTTCCCTCAACACTATCAATCCCCCAAAAACTAATTAAATAGGACGACGGCGGGGCCATTTAAAGCTGGCACAGGGAACTGCAAGCCATTAGCGCAGCGAAGGACTCTGGGTCGATTGGTAGAGGGCAGCCCAAGCTGCTGTTGGGCTCATCCAGGGCTATCTGTAGCCTCTGGGCTGGGAGAGTGAAGAGATTGTGTTAAGCTCCTAAGATTGATTTCTGCTCTGCTTTGCTTTCTAAATCAAATCATCCAATTAACGGATGTGCTGGAGTTTGTTGCCTCAAATGTTCTCTGGTGGCTCTGAAAGCTCTTTGTTACTGGGTTTCGCTGGGCTGGTCTGTTGGGTGAGTGCCGAGGGGAGCTGGTGCTGCTGCTCAGCCCCACGCTGGTTCAAGCCACATCAGGGAGGAAATCATGATGAGCCAGTGCTGTCCTTACCACTTTTCTGGGGTGCTCTGAGTTTTCAGCTCTACAGGGGTGGTTGTTCTTGTGTCATTTAAGTTGGTTTTATGCTTTGGGGAGAGGAGGGAAACTGAGGCAGGGAGCAGGACAGCACTGTCTGTGGACATCTGTTTGAACAGGGTGCTTAGCCTGGCTTTGCCCCTGGCATTGGCCACCTCCTGGTTGTTTTTCAGGGGTGAGATAAGTGTTTTGACCCCAGTAGTGCTCAACCCAGTGAAATCCTTATTGCTCACCGCACTGCTCTCACTGGTTTGAGGAGTCATACATGACAACTCCAGTAGCTGTAGATGTTATGACCTGGCAAATGTGCTCCTACTCTTGAGTTTGTACATCAGACTCCAATGATACTCACAGGGACAACTGAGCTTGGCAGAGCTGAGCCACCCGCACGGCAGGCGGCTGGTGAATCCCTGGTACCCCAGTGTGGCTGGATGCTTCAGGTTCCATTTGAGATGGATTCTTTCTGGGAATGGACCTGCAGATATCTTGGGACATGCTGGGAGCTGGGTATGGGGGAAGGCCTGACTTGTCCTGGGAGACGTGTGCTGCCATGTGTCTCCTACCACCTTCTCATGTCCTGAACTTCTCCCCTTCCCACTTTCAGTCTGACTTAGCTCAAGAGTAGTTGGACTTGATGACCTTAATGTGATTTTGCAACCTAAATAATGGGACAGGGCAGGCTCTGGGAGTGAGTTACCCCCTTGTCTGTAGGGGACATGCTGGTGCTCACCCCAAAGCCCTGGCCAGGTGCTTAGGTGTCACCTGAGATCTCCTCTTGTCTTCTCTTCCCTCTTGTAAGGAACACTGAGACATTCGAAGGTTTTGGGGAGACATCACTGAGTGTTGGGGCTGGGAAGCGCTGTGCCCCCAGTAGTAACATCGTTCACTGGGATCTTGCAGGCTGGAGCTACATCTGTGGAATAAATCAGATGTTTTACTGGTTTTGGTTGAAATAACTGGAAATTGGCCTGCTGGGAGAAGAGTGAGGGACCCTGAACGTTCCCGAGTGGCTGAGGGTCCTCTCCAGTGAGCTCAGCATCACCCCACACCCCTGAAAGCACTGCAATACAGGGTTGAGCTGGGCTAGAAACCTCTGGCTGTTGAGCTGTGGGAGCTGCTGGGGATGTTGGTGATGCCCAGGGCTTATTCCCAAGATGGCCCCAGCCCCACTGAGCTAGAGTTGGTGAGCACCACATAGCTAGTTACTAATACAGAGCAAATAGTAGCATTGTCCTCTCAAAGGGAGGGTGTCAACAGTGCTTACGCTGCTCCCAGAGTTTCTCTGGTCCTTGTGCCATCAGCTACTACTGGAGAAACTCATCCTGCAGGACTCGGTGCCTTGTCCAGGTGTTGGGGTGGCAGTGACCTTGTTGTAGTGGGGAACAGACAGACTCCCTGGGGAGGCAGAAGAAAATGGGCCCTGTGATTTCACACCAAAGAGCCTGTGAAAGAAGGAGGAGAGGGAGAAGTCTTGGCTGGTGTCCTGTTGTGTCCCCAGTGAAAGATGGGGAAGGGATTGGAGGGGCTGGAAAAGGGGTTGAGAGGGATAGGACTTTCCCAAAGCAAATCTCTGCTTCCCTCCACCCTTCCCAGAGATGTGACCATCTGTCCTCAGGTGGCCTGAGGCTCTGGAGATGTCCTGCTCTGCCATCCCCAGCCCTGTGAGGTAGCATAACCGACTGGGCTGGCTGAGGTCCTCCTAGCCAGGGCCACTTGTGGGAAGTTGCCCAGCTTATGTTACCCAGGTTAATTAGCCCTTGAGGAGATGACTCCTATTGACCTGCTGCACTGGCATTTAAATTTGCATGCTACTGCAGAGCTGAGTGATGGCAGAAGATCTCCAGGGGTTAAATTCATCAGCTTGGGTTACTGTGCATTAACTGTTTCATTCTATGCAGGCCTGTAAAAAGCCAGTTTGGGTCCAGCAGCCTTCGTCACATGAGGATTAAAATGCTCAAATGAGTTAACGTTGGGGCTGGCGTCCCTACCCTGTTCCTCACATCCCCCTTTTTCCCATCTGTTTGTAGGCTTCTGGCAGAGGGCGTCTGGTGCTTAGTGTCTGAAGGTGCCACTTGCCCCCTTGAAGGTGCCGATGCCCCCCCTAAATGTGCTGCCTCCAAGAGACAGGAAGCATTCTTCTTAGCACATCAGTGCCTCCAGTCTGCAGGTTGGGTGCCCTCTGCTCTCCCCCAAATTCAGACTTCAAAAGCAGAAGGCAGCAGCTGCCTTTCAGCTCACTGCTAAATGTCATGGAAGAGTGTTCTCCAGAGCATCTGAGAACTGGGAAGGGAACGTGGAGAGGGTTTAGGAGCTGAAGTTACCGAGCACAGCTGTAGGCATGTAAGAGCCAGGGTCCCATCAGGAGTTGATGAGACGTGGCTCACTGGGCCACACAAAGGCTGTGCAAAGTCATGGCTGGCTGCATGAGGTTCTCCCGAGAGCCGGGTGAACTGGCTGCTTGCTCTCCTCTGGATGCTCTTCTATCAGCCGAGGCGGTTTGCTGGGGAGCTGTGTTGGGCACAGGGGACTGCTGGCTTTAACTCCTGCTCCCCATGTCAGGCTTGGAATGTGGGTAGAGGAAGAGATGGGCTGGGGCTGTGATCCCTGTAGCTCTTGGCTGTTGTAAGAGCTTTGTTGTAACTCGCGGTAAGAGGAGCTGAACCTTCTTTTCTGCTGCCTGTTTCACTGCTGCTCTTCCTCCTGAAGCAGCTGGACAGCCCCGGTGTGACAGCACCCAGGGCACAGGTTTCACCCTGGGCAGGGACATAGGTCCCCTGTCTGCTTCCGTGGAGCCCTATCAACCATCAGGTTGTTGGAAGCTCTGGAAAACACTCGGACACGATCCTTAGCCATCAGAAACCACCACCATGCTCCACGTGGTTCTGCCTGTTGGGCAGCCTTGCTGGTTTTTCTCTTGTGACCCGTGGGCAAAGCAGGGAGACTCCCACTGAGGCAGCTCAGCAGCCCCTCCTGGGGCTCCCCCATTCCCGTCCGTGCGTTGCCAGCTCTGATGAGCCAGATGGTGCCAATTTTCACAGAGAGGTGGGGAAAACAAAGCCCAGAGCGAAGGGAGGCTGCAGCCTGGTGCCCAGGCACAGCCCGGGGGGTGACATCTGTGGAGATGAGTTGATGCCAAGGGGTGGCTGTGGTGTGCTAAGCTCACACTTACTTTGCTTCTCTCACTTTTTTGTTCTTCTCTGTTGTTTCTGTTTGGTTTCCCCCCTCCTTTCTAGATAAACCAGCTGGTGGACCTTTGACAGGGATGTTGGTGAAGTGAGAGGGCTTCCTCCTAGCCTCTTCCCAGGGCAGAACCAGGGGCTGACTGGAAGTTGTTGGCATGTTGTCCCCTCCAGCCCTGCCCCTGGCTCTGCTTCCCACTGGCGATACCTCCTGCTCTCCCCAAGCTGCGTTTCAGAGCGAGGCGGCAGGAACGGCGAGGATGCTGCAGGAGCCCAGAGCAGCTTTGCAGTGAGACCAGTGTCTTCAAAGCCAACGAGCTGCCCCTTCTCCATCCCAGCGTGGAGAAGCATCTGGGACAGTGAGTTCCTCTGCACTCTGTGGGTGTCAGAGTCCTGTCTGCAGGCTGGAAGAGGGCGGCTGCCATGGAAGAGAATGTGTTCAGTGTGCAGCAGATACAGCCCAATGTCATCTCGGTGAGGCTCTTCAAGCGCAAGGTGGGCGGCCTTGGCTTCTTGGTGAAGGAGCGCGTCAGCAAGCCGCCCGTCATCATCTCCGACCTGATTCGGGGTGGGGCTGCAGAGCAGAGTGGCCTCATCCAGGCCGGGGACATCATTTTAGCTGTCAATGGCAGGCCCCTGGTGGACATGAGCTATGAGACCGCTCTGGAGATCCTGAGAAGCATCGCCTCAGAGACCTATGTGGTCCTCATCCTGCGGGGCCCCGAGGGTTTCACCACTCACCTGGAGACCACCTTTGCGGGTGACGGGACGCCCAAAACCATCCGTGTTACCAGACCCCTTTGCCAGGCTCTGAAGGCCGTTGATTTGTCCAACCCAACCCTGCACAGCAAGGAGCAGCCACCAGCACCAGCCGCTGACTGCACCATGGGCTCCCTATGGGCAAGAGAGACCGGGCGAGAGGTGGAGCCGCTGGTCCATGTTAATGGTGTTGTTACCGGCAGCAAAGGGCAGGACTCTGGGAAGGGGAAGGAGGGTGCTTCTGGCCACCCTTGCCTCAACGGTGGCATGGAAGACAACGAGCTGCTCAAAGAAATTGAGCCTGTCCTGGACCTCCTGAAGAGCAGCAGTAAGGACAGCGATGGAGATGCACCCTCCAAGGTAGAGACAAGAGATATAGAAGTCCAGGTGGACTGGTAGGTCCCTAAATACATTTATTTTTTTACCATTTGGTGGAATGTGCTGCTTGTGGCTCCCCAAGGTGGCTAGTTTAGGTGTCAGGGAGCATCTCCTACAAGTGGCTGGAGATGGAGAGGGGAGGATGCAACACAAATGCTCATAAATGTAAGAGACTTTTATAATGTAAGAGAGAAATACAATATAAGAGGTAAAAATAATTGAAAATGTGGAGCTTCTGGTATAAGAAAGGGAGGAAGATATAAGCTTGAACGATCTGATGACAGCAGCAGTAATGTCCCGTGGAGAGCTGAGCTTTGTGATGGATCACTGGGATTGTTTTGGTCCCGCATTCCTCATCTCACTTGTTTTAAATTTAAGCAAAATCCCATGCCTCAGTTTCCCCATCTTACCAAGTAAGATTCTGTGGTATCATCTGTCCTTGTGCTGCCTTAGAGCTCCTAGCTGGACTCGGCTATTGATTAGCTGCAGGAGAGCAAGAAGGAAGGTCACATTGGCAGAGTCTGGTGCTTCCCAGGAGACAGGAGTTTCAGACCCTTCTGTGCCTGTGTGAACACAGATCTGGCTTTGCAGAGGGAAGAGAGGATCCCCAGTCCAGCTCCAGCTGCAGCTCAGCTCTGTAGTGTGAAGCCAGTGGGACCTGCTGGGGGTGTTTCCCCTGGTTTCCCTGCACACAGGTGGTGGGAAATATTTCCCACTGAGAACAGAACAATGGCCATTCCTGGTGAAACGCAGCAGCGGAGCTGCCTGATCTGCCCCTCTGCTCTTCCTAGATAGAGCTAATTATTTGGGCACACGCAGGTACAATGAGGGGGGACACACGGGGGTTTGCCCCACAGCCTCTCAAGGACGGCACTGTGCAAGTGGAACCCCTTTGTTCCTGATACCCGCTGCTGCCAGTGGTGCTGCCCCCCATCTTCCTCAGCAGCTCCCCAAGGTGCAGACAGTCCTCCAGCACTGAAGCAGCTCCCCATGGCCCTTCCTGCTTTGCAAAGCTGTTAGGAGCTATTTTTTATTTTCAGTAGCAGCTTTCTTGCCTCTGGGCTATTTATTAGCAGCAATGGGTTGCCTTTCCCTGAGTCCCCAAACACATTTGAATGGCATCACATGCAGTAGCAGGTTGTTGAGGGGCTGAGAGAGGCAGGAGGTTTTCTCAGGACGTTCTGCTGAAGCTGGTGATCTGGGTTCAGTGACAGAGGGATTTGTAATCTCAAATTCTCTGGCTGCTCCTGCTTCCTTATGGAGGGGGAAAAAATGTATTTAGGTGATTTTTTTTCAAATCAGAAACAACTGATAGGGGAAAAGCAGAGCTGCATTGGAACAGGACCCCTATGGTGGGTTCCCTGCTCCCCAGCTGAGCTCTCCAGAAAAACCTCCACCCACTCCATGTGTTTTCCACCTTCCTTTGTTGTATTTGTGGTGGTTTTCACGTCAATGTTTCTGCTCTCCCAGATGAAGCCTTTTTTCCACAGAGGACACGGCTGCACAAAGCCCGTTAGTGCAGTCACACTGAGCTGGGGGATTAACAGAGATCTGGGTAGCTCGGGGCTGGTAGTGGATGTGTGTGGGGGAAAAGCAATGGGACAGAGCTCCCTCAGAGACCTCCCCTTCCCATCACCATGCCCCTGGGTCTCTGCATGTTGGGCTGCTTTCAGAAACCCTTCGGTTTGGTCTCCGCGGTGCAATGGCAGGCAGTTTTATCCCCTCTGATCCTACCACTCGCCTTGGAAGACTGGGGGGTGTCTGCTCCGGCTGCACAACCCATTCCTGAGGATGAGTTAAGCACCCAAAGAACTGAGGTGTTGAAAGGGTTGTGCTTGACTACAGGTCCAACTAAACATGCAGAGGTCCTTCAAAATCCCCTCAGTCCCTCTGTTTTGGTTGACTCTGTTGTGATGTTAGGTCATGGGCTGAACTTGATAAGCTTAGAGGTCTTTTCCAGCCTCAGTAGTTCGGTGATTCTGTGGTAGAGTTGGGGCAGAGTGAAGCCCCCAAAAGACACAATCCTATAGATGATGCAGCCCCACCCTTCACGCCGGGTCTCCTGCTGTCCCCATCCCACCAGTTGCAGGGTCTCTGAGGAAATTCTTCTCCATCTCTGAGAGATAAATAGTGTTCTTTTTCTCTGAGGACTCTTGTCTACTCAGAGTCTGAACCAAACCACTTTGGAGTTACTCAAACTGAAGGACTTTGACTCCATGAGAATATGAGTGAAGTGAGTACTTCACCCAAGCTCCACTGGCTTTATTTTCCAATACCCTTTACAAAAATAAATCTCTGTAATCTAGATACCTGGGGACTGAAAATCCACTTCTCACTTCAGAATTAATCTTCAGGCTGCTTGATGAAAAGCTGCAGCCTTGCTCTCACTTGTGGGACTCTGTCATGGAGGGGAAGACCTGGACTGGAGCAGGGATGTGTGGAAGGAGATGGTGTGGGGAAAGCTCGTGGAGGCCTGCTCCATGGGGCAAAGGGCAGTTCTCAGCCTCCTCTCTTCCTGCTCTGGCAGTGGGCTGGAGATGATTCATCTCTTCATTTTGGTCTCAGACAGAGCTGGGGCATCGAGAAGGTCTTCCACAGCCTGAGTTGTCTTGAACTGTAGGTACAGGAAGGTCAGGGAACAATGGGGAGTGGAGACTGTGCTGATCGCTGCCAAAGAAATGCCAACAAAAATAACAGACCTTGAGATGGATGCAGCTCTTGGGCTGGAGTTAGTCAAATCAGGAGCAGAGCAGAACTCTGTCCTGGCACCAGTATGGTGTAAAGCCTCTTGCAAGGGTGAGCTCCACACCTCCACCTGGACTGCTTGGCCATCCATCCAGCTGGAGGTACTGGTCTGGGGACCAGTCTTCAGTCTTCACCTGGTGCTAACCCTCAATGCTCTGCCAGCAGAGTCCTGACAGCTTCCCCAGGCACAAGGAGCACTGCAAGCCCAAGGTGACTCCTGAGGAGCCAAATAATTCTTGTTCAAGGTGCACTTTGCCAAAAGTGACCCAAGTGATGCTGATGGTTTCCACCTAATGTCTCTCCTGTTACTTCCAAGCAAAACTAGGAATGGTGATGCTGAAATTCAGTTCAGCTTCATCACCTGTGGTCTGCACCCCCTGGAGGGGTTGTCCTTGGAATGACTTGCATTTGCTTTCAGTTGTAAGGTGCCCTGAGTCCACAGTGTGACCACCACTGGCTATCTGCTGTTTGCCTCAAGCCATCAGTGCTGAAGTTGGTAGTGGGGCACGAGGTATGATGAGAGCTGGCGTTTGTGCAGTGAGGCTCACTGTGGGCTAGAAAACAAAAATAGAGTTTGATTCACTCCTGCCAGCTAACCTAGGTCTGTTTTTCCTTCAGCTCTAGGGAGATTGTCATGTCCCATCTTCCTCCCTCCTGCTCCCCCTGCACCGAGTTGCCAGTATTTATTTCCCTTCTCAGGTCTATTCCATAACACAGAGAACATGATGGAAACAAGGCAGTTGCGATCCAGAAAGCAATATCAGCAGTCCTGAGAGGGAGAAGTGTGCTGAGAGTAGAAGTTCTGGTGTGTGAAGGGTTTCAGGCTCCATCCTACATTGGAACAAACCCCATAATTTTGCAGTTCTCCGAGAGAAAATTCTCTTCCTCCCACCTCCTTCGCTGCCGCCAAACTCTCTTTGTGTTGCTCAAAACATTTCATTTGCATTTCTGATGTCTTCATTATTCTGTTCTTGGGCACAGAACTTGAAAGCCTCCACAATGAGAAGGTTCCCTGAAACTATTGGGTGGTTGTTGCTGTTCTGCAAAGCTGTGCCTTGGCAGTGAGTAAACCCTTCTCTTCTCCCTTGGTGGATCCTTCTCCTTCGTCACTCTGACTGCATCAGTCTAACCCAGAGAGGCACTTAGTGCATACGAGCGGCACTTAGTGCATATGAGCGGCATGTTCCACCCTGACGTACCTTCTCAGACCACACTTCACCCACTCAACCCCTTGTGCTGATGCCATGGAACAGCCCTTCTCCGTCTCCATGGTCACCCATGGACCATGTGTGAGCCTGAGCTCTCCAAACCACATCTGGCCTCCAAATAAGATGCTTCCAGGTCCTCTTTTGGAAGGGATGAGCGTGGTGGTTCCAGCTCACATCTGACACTGAGTCTTGAACAATGCCAATGGGACCTTGAGATCACGTGGATCTGTCCCCCAGTCTTTAGGGATCATGTGGATCTGTTCCCAAGTCTTTATCTGTCAATGTTTATTCAACAGCATTGACCAACCTCGCATTTCCTAAGTCTCTCTTGGAGGCTGCTCTGTGCAGCTTGTGCCGCTCATGAGTCCTAATCCCAGCTCCTGGCACTCTGATCTTCTGAAGGTGCAAGACCTTCTTTCTCTCAGCCCCAGGCATGTTGGTGAGGCTTTGTCCCTTCCTTCGGTGCTGTTTAAGCTCCCTTCTCTCACCTAGGCTCTCAGCTAGAAAGTGGTTTCTTGCTTTGATCACTCTACAGTTGCTTGCTCCGGGCATGCTGGGCCTGCTGCCTCTCCAGAGAGGACATTTCCCCTATTCCAACATTCCTGCTTCCATCCTGAGCTCTGCTCCTTTCTCCACAACCTGCAAACCCCAGATCCTGGTTGATCTCTTCTCCTGCCTTTCCCTCCAAGGCGTCCTGTTGTATCAGACCTTGCTTTAACCCTCAAGGTGAGGTGAAGATTCCACAGCCACCACATTTCCCAGCGTTTCAGGCTGTGAGCTGCCCCAGGGGCATGAGGGCAGGGAAATATTAACTTGTGAGGATGCAGTGTGCTCTGGACTATGGGTCTTGGTGAGGTGAGAGTCATCTACCCCAGGCTTTAGCTCAGGAAGGAGGAGCAATACACAGCAGAGCTTTGCGGCTGTCTCCAAGGACCCACCAGGAGAGGGACAGAGTTAAGAAGAAGGTATTTCCCTCACAAAGCTCAGGTCCAGTGAGGTGAGTATGAGCGAGCTGCCCGCGCTGTCTCAGGCTCCAGAGTAGGGTTTGCAGCCAGGGGGATGAGGGCTTGGAAGCAGCAGCATAGGGTGTTACTGTCAGCGTTGTGGCACCAGAGCTTGGACAGCAGCAGCTTCATTGCTTCCTCCAAATTGGTCCCTGGGGACTGCAGCAGCCGGTGGGATCTCATCTCTGCCTGAGATCCTTCTGCCAAGCAAATTCAAAGGAGCAAAGTGACAATTTTTCTGTTTTTCCCTTTTTGCTCTTTTTTTTTTTAAATCTTTCTTTTTTTGAGAAATCAAAGAGCTGCCTCAGCAACTTCCCTCCTGCTCCATCACTCCGAGCACTGCAACATCATCAAATTAGTCACAAGAAAACAGTGGTGCCTCTCACTTCTCCAAACAGCCAGATGCTCTTCCTGAGGGGAGGCGGCACCTCAGGCCCTGCTGTTGCACCTGGGGAGATGGAGGAGGAGGAGAGGAGGGCAGGATTCCTCTTTCTTTTTTTAAGTAACGTATGGTGCTTTCAGAACCAAACATGGCCTCAAATGAGGTCCCTTCCCCAAATCCTGCTCTGAATCCAAGAGTTGTTGCTAAGAGGATTTAATCGGTGTGGCAGCAGGGCCAGGTCAGAGAGGGACCTCTGGATCCTGAGCTGGCTTTTGAGGGAGTTCAGCCAGACAAGAGCTTGGGAAGATCATCATTGCTTCCAGGGTCTCCAAGACACTACAGTGGGGAATTAAATATCCTGCTCAATGTCCCAAAACACCTGAGTGCATCAGGAGAATTTATCCAAAAACATCTCACTGTTGGGTGATGCTTGACCTCCCTTCTCCTGGGCCTGCACCCAACCCCTTGGAAAACCCCTCAGGGAAGCTGCGTTCCCCCATCACCTGCTGAGAACCTTTGAGGACAGTCCTCGGGGTTGTGCTGTTGCTGAAGTGCTTTTGGAAATGTCACCCAGAGGCTGAGCTGAGGTCATCCTGCTGGTCTCCTTCAGCGTGTGAGCAGGATCCTGTAGGGATGTGGTGGGTCACCCCGTGTCTCTGCTGGAGGCTGGGGAAGCTGAGTCAAGGGAGGAAAAGAACTGACCCCGAAGCCCTGGTCCCTGCCTGAGCTCATGAACAGGGCCATTGCAAGGAGTAAGCAGGAAATATTTGCAAAAAGGAGCAATTGATGGTTTTAGTTTTTTTCCCCATATCTGGGGTGAGGCTGCGGCTGCTCTGAATGGGCTTTTCTCTCCCTGCCTCGCTCCCAAAGACAGAGCCGGATCCCTGTGGGCAGCCCCATCCGGGCAAGGGACACAACCACAAGTTCAGCCCAGTGGCTTTACTGCAGCTGTTCTTGACTCTGCACCTCTAGCAGACATTAAGGGTGAGGGCAGCACCTCATTGCATCCCTCACGTGGCTGTAAGTCCTTCAAACAGAGCAGTGTGCAGCCAGTTTCTGCCCCAGCTGCAAATGTGGTGGAATGTGGGGTATGAAGCGGAGAAAGCTCCAGGAGGACCTTATAGCAACCTTCCAACCCCTGAAAAGGGCTATCAGAAGGCTGGGGAAGACTATTCACAAGGACAGGGAGTGACAGGATTAAGGGTAATTGTTTTAGGCTGGAAAAGGGCAGACTGAGGCTGGACATGAGGAACAAATTCTTGAATCTAAGGGTGGAGGATCCCTGTAAAATTCTGCCCAGAGAGGTGGTGGAGGCCCCATCCCTGGAGCCATTCAAGGTCAGGCTGGATGGGGCTCTGGACATTCTGGTCTGGTGAGTGCTGGCCCTGCTTGTTGTAGGGGGGTTGGACTGGATGCCCTTTGGAGGTTCCTTCCAACCCTAAGATTCTGTGATCTGTGAGCATACCATAGCACCTACCTGTATTTCACCTTTTCTCGGGATGGGGCATCTCCTTGGCAGATGATGCTGGAGGCCAGCAAGTGGGAGTAGGGCCCCACTCCAGCAACACTTGTAATGCACTGAAGTAGCGATGACTTAATTTGAGCATCTGCTCTTTCTTGGTGCCACTGGCACAGGTACCAGCCTTTACAGCTTTGCTGGGGAGCAGACAGTGAGATTTTGCATGCAGACTCCCGGGGAAATCTCCGGCTGCTGCCGCTGCTGATTGATGGATCCCTCTCCCAGCAACTCTCGTGCCAGCAGACATCTGTTCAGATGGGCTTACAAACACCTTCATGCCACCAGTGGGCTGTGCCAGATGCCTTTGGCACTGTGGAAGAGCCTGTGGGGGATCTGGCACACTGGGGTCTGCTTTTGGGCAGTTATGGGGAGCAGCACATTGAGGCTCATCAGCTCCGAGAGGTGGTTGATGTATGCCCACTATTGCGTGGGCTGATTGACCTGTCTCCACTATCCCAGGTACAGTGGGGCTCAGGGCAAGAGGGCAGGGAGGAGCAGCTGGGGGAATGAGGAGCCTCCAGGAGGTTTAGCTGGCCGAGAGCTGGGCGGAAGAGCAGGATTTGCTGAATATTCATCCTGTTGATTGTGTGGCTGGGAGTTCTCTAGAGGTAGGCCGGCTAGATGTGGCAGGAGACCCTGAGCTTTCCCTTCAGATGGACTCACAGAGGATACTCCAGGGCTCGTGGTTGTCCCCAGCCCTGTGACCTGCGAGGCTGTGGCTGCTCTTGGCAGTGGCTGTGGATTGCTGGGACCTGTTGTCTTTGGCTGTGGCTGTGCAGTGCAGCGGGTGGGGTTTCTGGTGCTTTATCTGATTGAAACCCTTTCCCACACTGGCTGGAGCCAAGGCATGAAAGCCTAGCTTTGCCTTCCTGCAGAGATGTGGAAAACCCAGTTGAAACTGCCCCATGGCACCTAGACCTCCTGACTTGCACCGAGCTGGCCACTTCCACCCTGAGGCAGCCAAGGTCTGGAGGGTGTCCAGGAGCTCAGTGCGGTGTTTTGGCAGCTGAATGATCCTCTGTAAAGGCAGAAAAATTACAGAAGACTCAGAGGTGATCTTTAAGGGGAGATTTTCTTTTGGCTGCACCTGAAGATGAACACTGTGGGGCAAGGAGGATCATGAAACCGAATGGTTTTGTACATTTGTGTCTCCTCATGATGGAGTCAAGCCTCATGTTAGTGGGAATTATGGCCTGAGTGTGAGTGCCCTGCCTTGGTCGGTGCCCAAAGCCACTATCGCTAATGAGAAGGCTCATTACTGGCTTTAGTGAGCATCTGAAAGACTTTTAGGAACTGACAGCAGGAGCGAAACAATTGCCAGAGCGCATTACCTCGCCAGTCTGTCGAGTAAAGGCGAAGGCACTGTGGCCGTGAGCCATGGGGCTGTGCTGGCCCGTGGCCTCATGCAGCACAGCTCATGGAGCTCCTTCCCACCGGGGCAGTCGGTGCCATCACTGCTGCAGCTCTGAACACCACACCCCTAAATCCCATTTGTTTTCCCCCTCTGTGAGGTCTCTCATGGCAGCAGCTTTCCATCACCTGCTTGGATGGTGTTTGACAGCCCTAGCGAAGCCCCACAGGATGCTCCCCAGGCAAAACGCTGGTGGGAGGCTCTGTGCACCACAGGTGACACCAGTCTTGCCGGGGGCGGGGGGCCACAGCAGCCAGCGCTGGGGATCTCCTCAGACCCCCAGCATTACCAGCATCCCTAGTTCCATCAGTTTGCTGGAGTTAAATCACTTGTTCTCACCAGCATCTGCAATATCTGTAAAGGTCAGGAAGAGGAGAGAGAGCTGAGTTGCCCTCCTGGGAAACCCTTCTTTCTTTCTTGGGTTTTTTTCCTCTGCTCTGCTCATAAAACCAGCAAACAGCTCTGCAGACCCAGCCGCTTCACTGTAGGGTTTCACAGCTGGAAATGCCTGTGGCTCTATTTTCTTCATCTCTGTGCTTGCTTTTGTAGGGCTTCTGCTTGGGTTTGGGGTGTGGAGGGTCTGGCAGGTTACCCTAAGGTTGGACAGGGGTTTCCTGTTATTTTGCAGCCCCTGCACTCGCCTACATGAGAAAATTCCCATTGTGTTGGGCTGCTCTTGCCGCAGTGATTCATGGCCTTGGCTGAGCCGGAGCACTTCCTTCCCTCTCGCAGGGCAACGGGCAAGTTGGCTCCTACGGGAAGCAGCTGTAGCACGTCCTGCAGCCATCACTCTGCAATATGACAGGGTGATGCCAGTGCCCAGTGGTCCTGGCACCCAGCTGGCCTCCAGCCCACTGACCCAAATGGCTTTTAACCCTTTCAGTTTCAGGGAAGGGGAAAACAAGCTGCAGAAAGCATTACCGGCTCAGATGGAGAATGATCATGTCTTCAGTGACCTGTGGGGGAAAAGCAACGTACCCGTGGTCCTCAACAACCCCTACTCTGAGGTGGAGCAGGTAAGAATCACAGAATCATTGAATCATCAAGGTTGGAAAAGGCCTTCAAGATCATCAAGTCCAACCATCCACCCCACTACCCCCAACCACTAACCAGATGGTGCCTCCACTCCCTCCCGTGCTGGTGCTGCTCTGGGTGGGAAGGGGATTTGTGACCCATTGTGGTGGGCTCACACCACAGAAAACCCACAAGGTCTATAAGCACTACCCTGCAGACCCCAGGAGCTGGAGTTGATGGGGTGTACAGGCTACTTGGTCCAGAAGCCTAATTCCCTGTGGTTTGGGCAGGGTATAGGTCACTGAGGATTTATGGTTTTCATGCAAGGGATGGGAGCGCAGCCAGGGACCAAGACTCTGAAACCTCCCTCGGGACTGTCATCCCTTTCCGTGGCAGGAAGCCAAGCTGCATCGCTCGAGCCGTTTTGATTCGTATGATGGTAATTCAATAGAGCACTTCAGATAATATGTTGTACGGTGCCTTTTCATCTCCCCATGCTGCATGGACATCAATTCTCAGGCTTCTCACCAAAGTGGATTAACTCCCCGTCTGTAGTGAAGCCAGAGACGTAAGGCAGAGCCTGCTAGGCCAGAAAGATCCCTTGGGGAGAACACGACGTGCGTGACGCTGCCAGCCCTGCTTGGGGAAGCATGTCTCCCCACCGGGATTAGCCAGCAGCAGGGCAGAACGTGGGGAACCGGTCCGGGCACCATTTGGTCTCCTGGCCTCACTGACCCACATAGTTTTTAACCCTTTCAGTTTCAGGGAAGGGGAAAACAAGCTGCAGAAAGCATTATTTGTGAGGGTGACACAGTTTGGACTGTTTTCCAGGGGAGAGGAGGAAAGTGATGGGGTGGTGATTGTGAGAAGGTTAGTGTTTCCTCAGTGCAGCGATGTCCTCAACAAAGACCCCGGGCTGATGCCTCTTCCCAGCCCCAGTTGCCTGCGCTGCTACTCACTGAGGTACCATGGGGTGGGAGCCACTTGTGATGCGGGTCACAGGGTTGGAGTTTCACAGTACACATGAGACCCGCTGAGCGGGTGCTGATGCACACACAGAGTGGCTGAGATACCATGCCAGGCCTGTGTGGTTTTACCCAGCCTACCTGGGAGCTCAGCTGGAAGCTCAGGATTGCAGCCAGTTCCCCCAGGAGCACAGATAGCCTTATGGTGGGCATCATCCTGCATCAGCATGTGCAAACATTCGCCACTGAGAACTCTGCTCATTGCTGGGCAGATGTCCCTGAGCAGCCCTGTGTCCTGCCATGCGGTTAATGCACCGTGGCAGGTATCAGGAGCCTGTCTTGTCACTGGGCAGGTCACTGCTCTGGCTCCTTTGCCCCAGCTCTAGGAGACAGTCTTTCTGCTTCCTCTGCTAAGCTCCTCGTGTGTGAGTGTGTGTGTGTGTGTGTGTGTGTGTGTGCCCGTTACTCTAAGTATTTTATAACCTTCTGCGTTTCAGAGCTTAATTTCTGTCTGTGTCAGGGCTGCCAAAACCCCCACTCTTAAGCTGCTATTAAACTCTTTAACATTTTTTTTTGCTTTCTGCTGGATGCTCAGCTTTCTTTTTATCCTTTTTATCCCCAAACTGGTGCTCCCTCTCTTCTGGAGATGCTTGAGATTCTCCCCCAGGCTCCCCACAGCCGCTCCCCGGGGCTGTCAGCCGTCAAGGGAACTGAACTTCCTGCAAGCTGCAACAAATTCCTTTAACGGGGCGGAGGGGCAAGTCAAGCCAAGCGTGAGCTGCTCACACCCCATGCTCTTCCCGGCAGGATTTGTTTGGCTCTTGGCTCTCACAAGAGCTTCAAAGAAGGTGCTGAAAGACCACCTGTATTGCCAAATCACACAGTGGTGCTGTGATTCCTCAGGACCCCAGTCCCCTACCCTAAACCTGATGGAGGATGAGATGCTGCAGCAGCACCAGCCCAGGTTGTGCATGAGCTATGTGTTAGTCCAAACAGAGCAGTTTGTTAGGAGCTCCAGGGCAACAGGGGTAGGCATGTCCTTGTGGCTACTAGGGGAAGCGGGTCAGATCATGCTGGTGATTTACAGTGCTATAGAAGCAAAAAAACCCCAAAAGAGTTAACGCAGACTGGAAGGAAATGCCAGTGAGCCAGTATCTCCATGTCTGGGCTGATGCTGCAGACCTCATCCTCCTGTGATCAATGCAACTTTATGCCACCATCACTCCCAAAGCCCCAGCAGGATGCAGGAGAGAGGCTGAGGGCCTGCAGAGCCCACTCAGGTCTGCGAAAAACCTGGAGTCCTGCATCCAGCCCTGGAGCCCTCAGTACAGGAAGGACAGGGACTTGATGGAGTAGGTCCAGAGGAGGCCATGAAAATGATCAGAGGGCTGGAACCCCTCTGCTATGGGGACAGGGTGAGGGAGCTGGGGTTGTTCAGCCTGGAGAAGAGAAGGATCCAGGGGGACTCGATAGTGACCTTCCAGTCCCTGAAGGGGACTACAAGAAGGCCAGAGAGGGACTGTTTATGAAGGTTTGCAGTGATGGGACGAGGGGCAATAGTTTCACATTACAGAGGGACAGATTGAAATGGGCTGTTAGGAAGAAGTTCTTTAGAAGAAGAGAGGTTGTACACTGAAACAGGTTGCCCAGGGAGGGAGTTGAAGCCCTGTCCCTGGAGATATTCAAGGTGAGGCTGGACAAGGCTCTGGGCAACCTGACTGAGTTGAAGATGTCCCTGCTCACTGCAGGGGGGGTTGGACTGGATGACCTTTGGAGGTCCCTTCCAGCCCCTGTCAATCTATGATTCCATGAAGACTGACGCTCATGGGGCTGGTGGCATTTGTCCCCTGCATGTGAGGAGCTGCAGACAGGACAGCTCTCAAGCTGCACGCAGGCGATAAGTGCCAGCACGTTTCCTCGTAAGAGATGTTTGCGCAGCGCGTGTGTGCCCGGCTGCTGCGCTCGCCTCCGCATTGTCCTGTTCCTGAGTCACTAATATCGCAGCTGCCTAATTAAAACATGAAAGGATCTCGCACAGCCTCCCTGGCACAACCAAGGGGAATGTTTGGTTTCAGCTTTTCCTTTGCTGGGAAGGCTCACACACGCACACAGATCCTCTCTCTTTTACAGCCGCTCAGAGATGTGGCTGCCAGACTTGGCACCACTGCTTCTGGTAGGTGGTGGCACCTGGCTGGCACCCTGGGGATTTGATGTGCCTCCGCACCGTGGTGCTCCTTCAGCAAAGACTCCATCTTTACCAGTTAAGCAGCTTGATCCACCAGGTTGGACAGTGAGCTTGCTCCAGGGATGGGGTCATTGCTACAGTGGGTTTCATAATACGCTCTGGGCCCATACCTCTGGGCCCATACCTGCTGTAGCATCATGTGCTTTAGTAGTAGCCCATCCTGAGCTACACTGAAGGAATGATTTAATCCTCTTAACAGAGTGAAACAAGCAGAAAAGCTGACCAGAAACTGCTGTGATTCAGGTCAGAGTCCCTTAAACTGAAGAAATAAATGGACTTGAAAATAGCACTTTTCCAGGACAACATTTAGGAGGTTGTTTGGATTTGCTGCTGGCTTTGGGCTTGGTATGAGGTCTTCTATTTGGTTTGCACGGTGTGGAAAGGGGCAGCTGTGATCCGTGGTGAAGACATCTGGCTTCAGGATTAACACTTCAGATTGCTCCTTAGAGAGCTGACTGCTCTCTAAGTTTTCACGTAGAGTCCACTGTGACTTGTCAGTAGAAATATTTGAATGTAATCTGTGGAAACATGGGCAAACACAGGCTCTTGCAGCCCACTCTTGGCATTGCAAGCTTCCTGGTGTTGGCGCATGTGTCAGGACCTGCTGGATGAGCACACCATGGTACAGAGTATTGGGGAGGGCTGGAGATTTAGAGCTGAGGCTGAAGTAATCCACTATGCATAATCCAGCAGCCCTCTCACTTTCCTTCCATCCTTCCTTCTCCATCCTTATTCCTATGAGAGATCTGCCTTTGACTTCTTGGAGCACCAGTTGGCTGTCAACTCTACTAGTGCTTCTGTTAGTGAGGTAGAGCTTGGAATGTGTGAACCCCAAGAGGAGGATGCTCCTTAAAAAGAAACATCTAATATATTTTGGAGAGATGAGTTTTCCCCTGGGAAACTGGAAGCAAAACATTAAACATTGGAACAGGCTGCCTAGGGCAGTGATGGAGTCCACATCCCTGGAGGTGTCCAAAAGACAGTAGATGTGGTACTTTGGGACATGTGCTGGTGGTGACGGAGGTGTTGGGTTGAAGGCTGGACTTGGTGATCTTAGGCGTCCTTTCCAACCTTAATGATTCTGTGATTCTATCTCTGTGGAGACAATATCTTCAGGTTTGGCTGCTGTGTAAATAGAGGTGACTTAGCTGCACTGAACAGCTCCTCTGTAGGAACCCACACACTGTCAGTGTTTGCCAAGGACCTTCTCTCGGTGCTTTATGACTAAGGTTTGAGCACAGTCAGCCACTAATACAAGATGCTGCTTGTTCTTGTGGCCTTTCTCTGTTGTCTTGTTGATGAACACTAACCTTATGCTTGGTCTTAACCATTGCCCAGCCACCACCATCGGGGCAGCAGTCCCCAACCAAGAGCACAGCGAATGGAAGTCCCTCCAAATGCCCACGGTTTGTCAAAATCAAGAACTGGGAGACAGGCTCTGTGCTTCACGACACTCTGCACCTCAAGACAGCCATGGTGAGTAGAGTTGAAGTGCTGCCCAGAAGTTATCTGAGCGTCAGTGAATGGATGAGTGTTCCCAAGAGGGCTTTAGCTGGAGATGCAGAACTCAATTAATTCAGGCCGGTCTCCTTTTCTCTGGTGGTGTCTAAATTCCAAACCTCTGGTACAATAAGTTAGGTGAGAGGAAATCCCACCTGAGATAAATCAGAAGAAGCATTTAACTTTAGGTCAAGCTGGGGTCAGAACCTACTGAGCCCCATTGTCCATATTGGGTGGGACAAGCAGTGACTGCACATCTTGAGCTCTCTCACACGTTACTGGTAGGTGTGGAAATGATCAAGCTGGAAGTGTCCCTGTTTGTCAAAGATGCCACCAACTCTGTGTAGCTAAATGTTGACTTTCCCCTGCCCAGCTCAGCCAGAAGTGCTGCTGTAACCCACGACTCCCTTGTCTCCTCCTGTCTCCTCAGGCCACTGCGTGCAATGAGCAGATCTGCATGGGCTCTGTCATGACTCCAAGCCAGCATGTCCGCAAGTCAGAAGACACCAGGACAAAAGAGGAGTTGCTCCTCCTGGCTAAGGACTTCATTGACCAGTACTACTCCTCCATAAAGAGGTAAACGCTGGCCAGAGAAGGTTGCAGGCTCAGGCTGCAACCGGAGATGTCACATGTGACCTGATTTTTCACATTTGCAAGTCAAAGCAGGGTGAGACTGAGGTTCAGAACACGCAGCTGCTTCTTCAGCAGGTGGCTTCTATCAGCAACAGTGTGGTGAGAAGGACTAGGGATGTCATTCTCCCCCTGTACCGGGCACTTGGGAGGCCTCCCCTTGAGTACTGGGGGCAGTTCTGTGCCCCTCACTTCAAGAAAGAGATTAAGGGGCTGGAGGGGGTCCAGAGGAGCAACAAGGCAGGAGAAGGACTGGAGGAAAAGTCGGGTGAGGAGAGGCTGGGGTGTTTAGCCTAGACAAGAGGAGACTCAGTGGGGACCTTCTCCCTCTCTCCAACTCCCTGAGGGGAGGTTGTAGTCAGCTGGAGACTGGGCTCTTCTCCCAGGTAACCGGTGCCAGAACGTGAGGGCAGGTCCTGAAGCTGCACCAAGGGAGGATTAGGTTGGATCTTAGGAAGCCCTTCCTCTCAGAAAGGGTGATCAGAGCCTGGAATGGGCTGCCCAGGGCAGTGGTGGAGTCCCCATCCCTGGAGGTGTTGAAGGACAGGCTGGCTGTGGTCCTTAGTGCTCTGGTCTGGCTGCTGTGGTGATGTTAGGTCCTGGGCTAGGCTGGATGAGCTCAGAGGGCTTTTCCATCTTCAATCCTTTTGTGATGCTGTGGTTGTTCCTATCATTTGTTGTGTTCTCTCCGATCTGCACTGGATCTCTGCTGTGTGACCGTGTGCGTGCATGTTCATGTGTGCTTGAGAAAGAACAAACTTAGAATCATAGAATCATAGAATCATTACGGATCGGAAGGGACCTTGAAAGATCATCCAGTCCAATCCGCCTGCAACAGCAGGATCACCTAAACCAAGTCACACAGGAGCCCGTCCAGTCGGGTCTTGAAAATCTCCAGAGAAGGAGACTCCACAACCTCCCTGAGCAGCCTGTTCCAGTGTTCCGTCACCCTCACCGTGAAGAAGTTCCTTCTCAGGTTGATGTGGAACCTCCTATGTTCCAGCTTACAACCATTGCCCCTTGTCCTATCACTACATGACACTGAGAACAGCCCAGTGCCATCGTCCTGACACCCACCCCTCAAATATTTGTAGACATTAATGAGGTCACCCCTCAGTCTCCTCTTCTCCAAGCTAAAGAGACCCAGCTCCCTCAACCTCTCCTCATAAGGGAGGTGTTCCACCTCTCTTATCATCTTTGTTGCCCTACGCTGAACTCTCTCCAGCAGCTCCACATCCCTCTTGTACTGAGGAGCCCAGAACTGGACACAATACTCCAGGTGTGGTCTCACCAGGGCAGAGTAGAGGGGGAGAAGAACCTCTCTTGATCTGCTAACCACCCCTCTTCTAATCCACCCCAGGATGCTGTTGGCCCTCTTGGCCACAAGAGCACATTGCTGGCTCATAGTCATCTTGTTGTCCACCAGGACCCCCAAGTCCCTTTCCCCTACACTACACTCCAACAGGTCAGTCCCCAGCCTATACTGGTACCTAGGGTTGTTCTTGCCCAGATGCAAGACTCTGCACTTACTCTTGTTATAGCTCATTAGATTTTTCTCTGCCCAGTTCTCCAGCCTGTCCAGATCTCGCTGAATGGCAGCACAGTCTGCGGGGGTGTCGGCGACACCACCCAGCTTTGTGTCATCAGCAAACTTGCTGACAGTGCATGCCAATCCCTCATCCAAGTCATCAATGAATAGATTGAACAGGACCGGTCCCAGCACTGATCCCTGGGGCACTCCACTAGATACAGGCCTCCAACTAGACTCTGTCCCATTGACCACCACTCTCTGACTTCTACCCTGTAGCCAGTTTACAATCCACCTCACTACCCGAAAATCTAGGCCACACTGCCTCAGTTTGTCTGCAAGGATGCTGTGAGAGACCGTGTCAAATGCCTTTCTTAAGTCAAGATAGATGACATCCACGGCTCTGCCCTCATCCATCCACCTGGTTACACCCTCATAAAAGGCTATCAGGTTGGTCAAGCATGACTTTCCCTTTGTGAAGCCATGCTGACTGTCCCTAATGACCCTCCTGTCCTTGATGTGCCTGGAAACAGCCTCTAGTATAAATTGTTCCATCACCTTTCCTGGGATGGAGGTGAGGCTGACCGGTCCAGGTTGGTGACTGCCATCTCCTCTGTTCCCCATGTGTGCAGATCTGGCTCCAAGGCCCACATGGAAAGGCTGGAGGAGGTGACCAAGGAGATTGAAGCCACCGATACCTACCAGCTGCGGGACACGGAGCTGATCTATGGGGCCAAGCACGCCTGGAGAAACGCAGCCCGCTGCGTGGGCAGGATCCAGTGGTCCAAGCTGCAGGTGAGCACCAGCACAGCTGGAGACAGCTGGCAGGCTGCCTGGCAAAGATGCAGTGAAATTCTGAAGAGGCAAAACTTGCTCTTCGAATCCCCGGGGAAGCCCAGCACAGGCAGCACAGACAGGGGTACTAAGCACAGAGCAGCTCTCCTTCACAGCTTGGGGGATGCACAGGCTGCGAAATTGGCAAGAGCTGAGAAAGAAGCTGTGGAGTAGGTGTAGCCAAGGTACTGGTGTCTGAAATGGGGCCAGATGGAAGCTGGTACTCTGGAGAAGATTTTCCAAAATCAGGTGCTACTCCGGTGTCATCCACACTGCTTCCAGAACTTCTGTTCTGCCTGGAGAGAGGCAGCAGCAGCAGACACTCACCCTTGGTTCAGAGATGCTCTGTCAGGAGAAGATTTGGCTCCATGCCCTTTTGACTAACTGGGAGAGTAGGGTGGGATGTGAATTAGTGATCTCTAGTGGAAGCCCTTGCTACAGAGATGATGTGTTCCTCTGTGACCTGAAGCACAACTCCAGTGCTGCTGGGCCTCCTTCACTCCCAGCTCAGCCTTCAGCTCTTCTTCTCTGTTTTTTCCTTTTTCCCATCTAAGCTTTAGGAGGAGTCACTTCTGCAAGTGGTCTTCAAGCCTCCCACTGCCCCTCTTTCCTTGTTTTCTCATTTTTTCATAGATGCCCTGTCCCTGGAAATGTCCAGGTCAGGTTAGATCTTGAGGACTGAGCAGCCTACTCTGGCTGTCAATGTCCCTGCTCACTGCAAGGGGGTTGGACTAGATGCTTGAACTTTAAAAGTTCTGTGATTCCCCATTCTATCAGTGGATATCAGGCCCAGCTGATACCCCAGCTGATATTTCAGTTCTGAGGCCTAATCTACAAGAGGCAAAGAACAGAGACCAAATCTGTTGGTGGATAAGCCAGGTACAGCAGCAATTTGAGAGCACTGGATTGAGGAGGTTTTTGCCTGAGCAGCAGATGACTCACCTCTCCAGAGCAGAAAGGACAGCTGGATTCAACATCCACGTGTTGTCAATGCAGGGAACACATAATTATGAAGCTTTAGATACCTGACAAGTCACAGTGGCCTCTACAGCTTTTGCTGTGCTGTTTCTTCTGCTTGGCTCTGGCCCAGGAGTAGGAGCATCCTGTAGCATCATCAAATCTGCTCCCTGTCTTCCAGGTTTTTGATGCCCGGGACTGCACCACAGCCCATGGGATGTTCAATTATATCTGCAACCACATCAAATATGCCACCAACAAAGGGAACCTCAGGTGAGCTCTAAGGGAGTCACCAGGGTTTGTATCAGAAGCCTTTGGGTGTGGGTGAGGCCAACCATGTGTCCTTCTGAGGTTGTCTCTTTTAGCAGCCACTGCACAATGGGAGGGTTGTAACCAGCGCCTGTCCTGAGGAGAGTCAGAGTGACCTGACAGCAGGTGAAGGTGTCCTGCTGGCCCAAGAATATCTGCTCTTGCTCTGTGCAGGACCTCAGCAGGCAGATTTTCCAGTTATTTCTCCTCCCCTATATTCTGCACCACATGCAGAGCTCAGAATGCTCCTCAGGTTTGTCTGAATCCTACATTAGCAGCCAGCTTCTGCCTGGAGCTGAATTGCTGGAAAGCCCCCAAACTCCAGGGCTGGAGGGCACCTGACCACAGCTTCTGGTGAAAGAAATACAGTGAATGTCTCGGGTTTAAGCCCAAGCAGAGGTGGTGCATGGGATGGTGGCTGGCAAGGGCAGCACTTCTCCCAAACAGCTCTCTGCCCCTCCTTTGATGACCTCTGTCTCATACCTTTGCAACCTCTTCAGCACTAACCAGCACTGGCTCTTCCTTCCAGATCTGCCATCACCATCTTCCCACAGCGGACAGACAGCAAGCACGACTTCCGCATCTGGAATGCCCAGCTCATCCGCTACGCGGGCTACAAGCAGCCCGATGGCACCATCTTGGGAGATCCTGCCAATGTGGAGCTGACAGAGGTACCAACTGAAGCTGAACCTTCCTGGGCACCACCACCAGCTCTTCCCAAGCTGCTCTACTCAGCTCTTCCTGAGTTATTCTGCTCTTCTCACCCATTTTCTCTTTCACCATTACAAGCAGCTTTTGCAGAGCTATGATGCTACTTGGGTTCTAGTTCTTGGCTCATTTTCAGCTCACTTTCAAACCAAATCCCTCTTACTTGGCCATGAGTTGGCTGTGACAGGCAACACCATGTTGTGGTTCCCTTGGTTGGTGGCTATTATTCATCTACAGGGCCTGAGCAGAGATGCCATTAGATGACCCAGCTCACTGCTGTGCCTTGTCCATTATGCCTGAAGAGAGATGACCTGCTGGGACTTCTAACTCCACCTTTTTTGTTCCTGTAGATCTGCATTCAGCAAGGCTGGAAGGCACCCTACGGGCGCTTCGATATCCTCCCTCTGCTCCTCCAAGCCAACGGCAACGATCCAGAGCTCTTTGAAATCCCCCCGGAGCTCGTGCTGGAAGTGCCCATCCGGCACCCCAAGTAAGTCAGAGTGAGCCCCACAACTGCTCAAGGGGATTAGCAGGACTCAGCTCCTCTAGTTTCACTCTAAGGTGTCTCCCATTCTTGGCCCTTCCTTGTGATGGTGGTTTTATCCAAAAGCCTCTTCCAGGTCTTCACTCTAAGGTAAAGCTGGCAGAGTGGGTATGGTTGGACTCAGTGATCTAGGAGGTCCTCTACAATCATGATTATTGTGTCATTCAGTGAGCCTGGGGGTGGAGAGCACATTATGCCCTTGTCTTGAGGCTAGTTGCCTTTCCCCTCCCCTCCTTCCCCTCCCCTCCCCTCCTTTCCCTACTTCATAGCCCTCCCAATACACGGCTTTCACCTCATGAATGGGGAATGGCTAGTTGGGGAATGGCTGGTTGACTGAGGCTGTTGTGTCCCGGCAGGTTTGAGTGGTTCAAGGAGCTGGGCCTCAAGTGGTATGGATTGCCAGCAGTGTCCAACATGCTCCTTGAGATTGGGGGCTTGGAGTTCTCCGCCTGCCCCTTCAGTGGCTGGTACATGGGCACTGAGATTGGGGTCCGCGACTATTGTGACAACTCTCGCTACAACATACTGGAGGTAATTCCCCCTTGTGGAGGAGGCCAGGGGTTCCTGGGGCACAGTGGGTGGGCTTGAAGTTACTAAGGAGAAGGTAGGATACTGAGAGACTCTTGTCTTGGATGGGGGAAGAGTACAGGACATCCAAGTCATAGAATCATAGAATCATTAGAGATTGGAAGGGTCTTTGAAAGATCATCTAGTCCAATCCCCCTGACACAAGCCTCTCTTAGACAGGGCAGTTACATTCTCCTGAAGCCAAGTGTCCGAGGGAATCATAGAATCTAGCAAGTTGTGTTGTGTACCAGCGGCCAGCTGGAGGGTCAACAGGGGCAGCCATGTCCCTGAGGAGTCATCAAGTACCTCAGCACCCCTCAGCCTCACTTTATGTGAGCACTTCACTTCAATCAAGCACATGGGCAGATGTCTGCTGATCCATAGGAAACTTTGGGGAGCTCAGTAGGCATCACAGTCGCTGTGTGAGATACCAGTTGGCTCCTCTGGAGCTCTCTGCCCCATGGCCTGGGGACAGGGTGAGACAGACAAACCCAAGCCATGAGGAGGTGTAGATGCAGATCCTCTGCATCCATCAAGGGTCACTCCTTTGCCTGACCAAGGTGAGTGTTTGTTGCTTGGAGGAGCTGCATCCCTCCCCACTTGCTCCAGAATTTCAGCAAGAAGTTCTTCAGTGCAAGGGTGGAAAGAGTCTGGAATGAATTGTCTGGAAAGGCTGTGGCTGCCTCCTCCCTGGAGGTATTCAAGGCCATAAGCAACCAAGTCTGGTTGAGAGGCATCACTGCCCATGGCAGGTGGTTGGAGTACATGAGCTCTGAGGTCCTTTCCAGCCTGGGCCAATCTGTAATTCAGAGCTCAGGACTTGGAGGCCATAGGGTTGGGACTGTGTGTGTTTGTGTGTCTGCAAAAGTGACTCCAGGTAGAAGCAACAGGCAGAGGAAGAAGAGAATTAGGGAGCAGCGGGTGTCTGGCATGGAAAGAGGGTGCAGGGGTCTGTTCCTCCCATGAATCACCACTTGCAGTCCCTCAGACTCACCTGTTTCTCCTCCTTTCAAAAAGTGTTGACCTTCTCCCATGTTTTGTCACAGCAAGTGGCCAAGAAAATGAATCTGGATATGAGGAAAACCTCCTCGCTATGGAAGGACCAGGCCCTGGTGGAGATCAACATTGCAGTACTCTACAGCTTCCAGGTACCTGAGTAGCAGGACTGGGTCACGTTTGCTTGGATCATGTTTGAGGGACACAAGGACAGGATGGGATGAGTATGGAGACATCTGCCCGAGGACAGCGGCAGCAGCTGGTCCACTTGGTTAAACTGGGCAGTGCCCTCCTAATTTTGAGTTGTTCCAGGAACCTGCAGTGATCTTTAATAATCTCTGTGCCCTGGCTGTTGCAAAGACAGCACTACCAGCGCCTGAGCTCTGCTGGGCCACAGGTAGTGCCCTAAGGGGGCAAGATCCAGCCCTTCTGTCCCACCTGTGAGGCTAGAACTGACCCAGGTTTTCCCTCTGCCTCCATTTCCAGGCTGAGGCAAAACAAGTCCTTGGTGTCCCATGTTCAGAGGGTGGGAGTCCTCAGAGCTATTCCTCCAGTTGTATAAGCCATGAGCATGATCTCCAAGCAGCTGAGCAGAGTGTGTTCCAACCCAATTCAGGCCATCTTAGTCTTTGCTTGGTCCATGACAACTAAGAGGAGGAACAGCCATCCCTTTGTGTAACTATGGGATGCTCAGGGATGACAAGGGAAGCTTTACAGCCTCCTGGAGAAGACTAGGGTCAGCAGCCACCCTGTTTCATCCCTAAAGGTACAGTCCTGGTAGACCATGGGAGAGAGGAACATTAGGGTCAAACAGCTCAAAATCTTGGCATTAACCCATAGCTGTTGGCTGTGCTCTCTTCTCCCTCCAACAGAGTGACAAGGTGACCATCGTGGATCACCACTCGGCCACTGAGTCCTTCATCAAGCACATGGAGAATGAGTACCGCTGCCGTGGGGGCTGTCCTGCTGACTGGGTATGGATTGTCCCGCCGATGTCTGGTAGCATCACCCCGGTTTTCCATCAGGAAATGCTCAACTACCGCCTCACACCCTCCTTTGAGTACCAGGTACTGTGTCCACTCTACCTCCCAGCAGTGCAGCATGGCCAAGAGCTGGGTGGGAGCTGAGGCTCCACAGAAGTAGAAAGGAGAGAGATACCATCTGATCCTTCAGTGAGCTGCTCCTTGAGGCAGTGGAGCCCATGAACAAGTCTAGTTGGTGATTCCCCTTAACATGGTGGACACCCTCCTGGGTATTAGACCTTTCCACTGGAGCTTTTACCCTTAGGAGCATGACAAAGCAGAGCTCCACCTTCAGAGGTGCCTAATGATGCACTTTGGTGTTTAGGTGAGGAGATAACTTGGTAGCCACCGTATCCCACCCCTCCCCAGCCTGCAGGTTTGAGTGAATGGCTCCTGCCAGCCTGGGGAGGCAACAGTTTGCTGGCTGGGGGTCCTGCCCAGCATGCCAAGGAGTACGCTGAGTGCTGCTGTTGCTGCTGGAGTATTTAGTGTTTCAGACCACGGCAAAGAGGGCCCTAAGCAAAGCCGTCCTCATTAGCCAACCATCCCTGCTCCGGTGGTGTCCACACAATGTGATCTTTAGTCAAGAGTCCTTAAGGAACAATCCCAAACCAGGAGCAATCTGTTCGTTTCTATAACCAACCCACTAGGAACCCTGATGGTCCTGGCCCTGATTACAGAGCAGCCATGTGCCAGGGCAGCCAACGAGCTGCTGGGTGCCTGTTCCTCGCTTCAGCTGCCATCCCCTTCCCGAAGGGCCTCTTAGGATAGAATAAAACCTGTGGGCTGTGTTTCTAGCTCCCCTCTCGTTCTGGCCTTTCCTGCCCATGGCCTATTAATACTCATCTCAGGGATGTAGACAGGAGATGAGAACTGTGAAGAAGCCAGGAGTCCTCTCCTTCATAACTATCAGGATTCAGTGTTTGGAGCAACAGACACAGAGCTTCTCACAGCTCTGAGTGCTGCCCATCAGCTACTGCTGCTCTTGTCTCTCTTAGCCGGACCCCTGGAACACCCACATCTGGAAGGGGGTCAATGGGACACCCACCAAGAAGAGGGCCATTGGTTTTAAGAAGTTAGCAAAGTAAGTACTAGTGGGCTTTCAGAAGCCCTGGAGAGTTTGGGGCTGCTCTTGGGTTTGGGTGGCTTTGCTGGGCTGTTGGGTGGCACAACCCCATGGGCGTGGGCAGACTGATGGGAAAGGAGCCTGGATCTCACTGTAGGCTTTAGCTGCCAAAAGGGACACTGGAGAAGCAGACAGATCTCTCAACACCTCATTACACCACCAGAAGTTGTGTGACCAGGTGGATGTTGCTCTTCTCCCAAGCTGTTTCATTCTCCTGTAATGTGGTCTTCAATGCTCAGGAATGGCTGTTTCTCAGTTCTTGGGGGTGGATTTATCACAGCTCAGGGTCACGCTGGCACAAGTGGAGTCTCCTTGTCTGGAGAAGTTTAAAACCCACCTGAATATGTTCCTTTGTGACTTGGTCTAGGTGATCCTGCTCTGGCAGGGGCATTGGACTAGATGATCTTTCAAAGTCCCTTCCAATCCCTGATGTTCTGTGATTCTGTGAAACTCATGTCCAAGCTTCTCTTTCTCCTGCTGCCTCTTCAGTTGCCTCCAGTGTGTGCCTGAACTACCAAACATCTTCTCTGCAAAAAGGAGGGAGATAGGATTGAGAAACCTCCCTACATGCAGCAGATGAGGGCTGACCTAAAGTTTGCACTTCATGCCAGTTGACTCCTAGTAATGAGCCCCACAAGTTCTTCTCCATTGATAAATCTCCTAGTCAGCAGGGATGTAGGAATTAAGTGTCATTTGGACCCTTTGGCTGATGCTGACCCAAATGCCTCCCCCACAGATGTTCTTGTAGGGGCTGCTGGCTCCTTTGCAACAGAGCCCTGGGCCAAGACTGGGACGGGCTGGGTTTGCCCCCATAACCACAGCCAGGCTGCCAAGTGGCCTTGTCCTCCTCACAGCTTCTCCCCAACACTTTAGTTTCCCCAAGTCCCTACTATCTGCTTGTTCCTACTCTTCAGCTGTCACCTTCTGCCGGCTGTTTTCCACAGCGCATTTACAAACACCGTTGGCAGCGGGTGAACGCTCTCCATGTTGGCCAACCCTGGTGCCTGAGGCCGGGCTCCAGCCTGGGCTGGTGAAGGAGAGCACAGGAAGATTAATTGAACCATTGAGTGAGAAGAAGAAACTGCACTTTGATTTGTGTTTGCGTTTGATAAATGGTTTTATAGCGCCATGAGCATGGCAGGTAGTTTAAAGAATAAAATCTCCATTGTTCCCAGTGCAAGGAAGAGCAATTCTTTTTGTAATTCCCCATCAATCCTGCCTGGACCTGAGGTGAATGAACTGTGGATGGAGCCCAGCAGACCTCAGCGTTGCACTTTGGCACTGGTCGCAGGGTGGTTTCAGTGCCTGTTCAGACCGGCTGTGCTGGTTCTGGCCAAATCAGAGTGTTCAACCCTCCTGTCCCTGCCCATCTTGCCCCTTCCCTCCCCTGGGGATCAGGGTAATACCTGGGGGGAAGCAAAGGGGCAACCTGCCTATGCAGAGCTTTGCTGAGGAGCCTCTGTGTAGCAGCAAATACTGATGCTTTGACCCAGAGGAGGCAGCACACATCAGCCTCTTGGGCTTTCTACCTCTTCTTTACTCCCACCTTTTTTTTAACCACCACCACCCCCACCAAGTGATTTTCCAAACCTAACTCATTTGGCAAGAGGGCAGGGGGAAGCTTGGCTTCCCTTTTTCCAGTACAACCAGTCTGGCTGCAATCTCTGTTCCCCATGGCTCGTCCAAAGTGGGGACAGAACATGATCATCCTGTCAGGGCGAATCAAACAGCCTTTATTCTTGCAAAGGCCATGGAGATGCTTTGTGCTCTCGAAACCCCCCAAAACCTGCCTCTTCCCTACTGCGATGCAGCAGGCGAAACCCAGCCCTGCCTTTCTGGTGGCCCCACTGAAAGGTTTGATGGTGCATTCAGAAAAGTCGAAGCTGTTCAGCACTTAGGAAAAGTGGTGAAGTGGTTAGCAATGGCCCTGAAATAATTGATGTGTGACACTGGGTTTGGTGCCCCACATGCAGCCCAAAGGTGGCTCGCAATGCCCTCCCTTGCTCCTGTTGATGCCAACCCAGCCAGCAGCAAGAAGCTGGTGTCTCCAGTACTGCATCACTTGGCTTGGATTAGAGAGGCTGGTGACCTGTCCAAGCCCCTCTGCCCTGCTGTCAGCTGAGACACAGGGAAGAACTCCAAATGAGTCCAGTTACAACTGCAGGCTCTGGAGGCAGACGGGTAGACAGAACCCGTCTGAGCATGGATAGATGAGCAGCCTCAGCCTCAAGGGTCTGCTCCTCTGATGACAGTTCACAGCATCACTGGGGTGCAAATCAGAGGCACTAGAGAGCCTCGCCTGACCCGCTTGTTTTCTCTGAGCTTTGTGCGTGGTGCCTGGAGCTCAGGAGCTTCTGCTCACCTGGGACACCAAGGCAGCCAGGTGAGATTTAAAGACATGAAGGGACGGAGAAGCCACTGCTCCTCCCATATCTTGGGCTCTAGTTGATCTCCAGCTTTTCCTTTCAGGTTGTCTGGTCTCTGCTTTCAGTGAGTACTGCCCCTCATTCTTCTGCTGGCCCTCATTTTTCTGCTGCTTCTGTCTCTGCAGAAGAAGCATCTCCCCACGGTTTAGCCTTTTCCTCCCAGTGTCCATTCAGTTCTGTCTTTCAACTCTCCCACCTAGTCTTTCTCTTTGATAAGTCACGACAGACCCTTCCATAGCTTCACTGTTTTGAATGTAACCCCAAAAAACCCCAAAACTGCAGTTTTCAAGGCAGGTTGTTCACTCAATAATAAATAAAATGGTGTGAATGGTCTGGGCTAGAGGCGCTGACAGGCCAATAAGATCTCTAACCGTGACTTATTCTTGCTTCCTAGAGCTGTGAAGTTCTCAGCCAAGCTGATGGGACAGGCCATGGCCAAAAGGGTCAAAGCGACCATCCTCTACGCCACTGAAACGGGGAAGTCACAGGTCTATGCAAAAACTCTGTGTGAAATCTTCAAGCACGCCTTCGATGCCAAGGTATCACTTGAAGGGCTGCAGCAGCTCCCAGGACATGACCTTGTGGGTCTGCAGTGGAGCCTGCATGGGAATTTTTCACCCCACTATCACCCCAGGCATTGCAGCAGGTTGTCTGTGTCCATTGAGGCTCTTGTCCTCATCCTCCTCATGTGGAGATCTCTGCTGGGGCACTGGCATAGCGTCAGCTCCCATCCCCAGGTGAACTGGGGTCTATGCCAGGAGACTGGTGGGTGGAAGGTCTCCTCATCCAAGGCCCCTTGCTAACATCTCTGTTGCTCTCAGGTGATGTCCATGGATGAGTATGACATTGTGCACCTAGAGCATGAAACCATGGTCTTGGTGGTTACAAGCACCTTCGGCAATGGAGACCCACCTGAGAATGGGGAGGTAGGACCAAGCACAGTGAGAGGTGCAGTAGGGATGTGAGCAGGGGACAAGTGGTGGGCAACTGGGTGCCTACTGGGACAGGGGTGTCTACTTGAGTAGAGGTTTCTACTGGACCAGAGGCGTCTACTGAAATAGGGATGTCTACTGGGACAGGGTTGTCTGGAACAGGACTCAATCCCTGCTAAGTTTCCCACAGAGACTGACAAAACTGATGGCCTGTTTTTTCCTTTGTCCCCTATAGAAGTTTGGCTGTGCGCTAATGGAGATGAAGAACCCCAACTCCAACCTGGAGGAGAGGAAGTAAGAGCATCCCAAACCCCTCCCTTCCCACTCCCAACCCCTGCAAGCAGGCAGCTCCTGCTTCTCTGCTTTCCTTTTCTTGGAGAGGACTGTGGGATCCTCACACAAGCTTCAGTTTCCCAAAGCTCTAAGGGATGGGATGGGACCTGCCCTGCCTGGAGAACGAACCAGGGGATGGAGTGGGTAGAGGTCCCAGGAAGGCCAAAAGCACTGAATCAGAGATGCTGCAGCTTGTAATTCCCTGGGATGATATCTTAAGGGTTCTCACTTCAGCTGGATAAGGCAGGGGTCCCAAGTAAAGCAGGATTTTCCCCAAATCCATTAAAACTGAGAGCTGAGGCTGTCCAGGAGTCACCAAAATAAAGAGACTCAGAGGGAGAAGGGAGTTCCCAGCAATGTGGATGTAGGTGGGAGAGGATGTGAGAACCAGATTTACCCACTTGCTTCATGTGAGGATCTCTCTCGGGAAAAACAGAGCTGTTGTAAATCCTGACTGCGAAGTTTTTAACAGCCAGTCTGGGGCTGCTTCCTCAAGATAGGAACTTTATAGAATCACCCATCACTGGAAAATGAGCCTTGAGCATCTCGGTGCCTGTCCCAGCTGGCAAAGGGTTAAACACTGGGGCTCTCTCCTATCTTAGCTATCAAGTGCAACATATTTGATGTAAGTGGGACATTGCTGCTCTGTGGAGTCTCTCCTGAGTGAAGGATCTTCCCTTTGTGGGGCTGGATCAGTGCAGAATCGGGTAAAGTATGCAGGATGCAGGTACCCCAGCACCACAAGCCAGGGTAGATCTGTAGGACAGAAGCACCTGAGCTTGGTGCTGGCTGTTCCTGTCACCTCTGAATGTCATTTGAGGTACTGGCAGGAGGTTGTAAGAGCAGGAGAGCCTGTGGCTGGCAGCAAATATGGCCAGAGTGACCTGTGAGGAGAGATCAGAGGGTGAGAGCTGTGGGAGAGAGTGCTGTGGGAGCAGGCTCCCCGTGTGGCAGAGGTGACTGTGGAGGCAGAGGGAACAGATTGCTCCCTGTGGACTCCTTGGCACAGACCAGGAGGTCACAGCTCAGGATGGTAGGGAGAGATGCTGACGCTAAGCTTGAACAAAAGCTTTTGTGTGAGAAGAGTAGCCTGGAGAAGGCTGTGTGGGAAAGAGGTGCAGTCAGCCTGGTGTCTGTCTGCAGTAAAGGGCTGGCGAGAGCAGCTCCTGCAGATGCAGCCCATAGGCTCCCACCTCCATGTCCACCAGGGGATGCTGAGGGTAGCAGAGACCTCTCAGGGTGGGGGTCCATGGCTTTCCTAAGCCACAGTGTCTTAAGGAACCTGCTGGAGTGCTGTGACCATGGCTGTCTGTGGGGTCCGTCTCTCATTCCTCATCCCACAGCAAGGGTTTTTCCAGTTTCCAGTAGCACTCATGACCTTCTGTATTTAAGGACCCGCTGTTCAAATGCAGCCCCACAGCCCTGCCCAGCCATGAGGACTATTCACGGAGCCAAACCACAGGTGCCTCAAGCTAGGGCTCAGCACCCAGTCGGGAAACCTGGGCTTTGACCCCATTGGAGCTGGTGCTCTGTGCTGGCCTGCCTTCAGCACCTGGCCCCGGTGAGGACATGGCCTGGGGACAGCAGAGACAGACGTGGCTCCTTGCAGATGGAGTGAGGCAGAGGAACAAGAGAGGTCTGGGCTTGAGGGAGGAGGCAGAGGTGGCGCACAGGGCTCAATGACCCTGGCAGTCACTTGGCTGGGGGTTGTCTCCTCTGCGTGGCAAGCGGGTGCAGGAGGTCTGCCGTGACTCATCCCCACACCACTGCCTCATTGCTCTGGCATATATTTAGAAACTCTTGTGCAGAGCAATTTCTGGAGATGGTTTGATTCAGAAATACTTCTGCTGTTGTCAGATTTTTTTTTTCTCTGCTCCCCTTCCCCCTCCTCATCCCCCACCTCCCCTGCTCTCACTCCTTTTTTAACTTCTTATGGATTTAAAAAATGCCTTCAGAACATCTATTCAGACACCTGCTTGACCTTGTGTGCAGCCAGGGAAGGGCAGGAACAGTCAAGGCTCTGCCAGCTCTCCACCCCTGGGGACAATGGGGTGGCCAACACCCAGGGCAGCCCAATGGGAGGTGATTGGAGGACCCTATGGAGCAGACCAGGTCCAATTTGGAAGATGCTGCCATGGCTTAACCTCAGGAAGGAGAGTTGTCTCTGCTCCAGCCGCTGCCCAAGTTGTCTGCTCGTGGAATATTGAGCCCAAAGCTCTGGTTTGGTCTCCTCCATAGCCTGATCTCCTCTGATCCCAGTGATCCCCATTGCTCACTGCTGTTAACACTGGATACTGTTGCTGTTCGCAGGAGCTACAAGGTTCGTTTCAACAGTGTCTCCTCGTACTCGGATGCACGGAAATCCTCAAGTGACGGCCCTGACTCCAGGGACAACTTTGAGAGCACGGGGCCCCTGGCCAATGTCAGGTAGCTGGGAGTGGGGCAGAGGAGCAGCTGGTGCTGCACAGAGCCCCCTTCTCCTACTGCTGTTCCTGACTGTATTTTTACAGTCTGGAGACCCCTCCCCACTCCCTCATGCTGGTGCTGGCCGTGGTGATGCTGGAGGGTGTGATGCCAGTGTCTCTGTGCCACCTGTCTGCAGGTTTTCCGTCTTTGGGCTGGGGTCCCGTGCCTACCCCCACTTCTGTGCTTTTGCCCGGGCAGTGGACACCCTCCTGGAGGAGCTGGGTGGAGAGCGGATCCTCCGCATGGGAGAAGGGGATGAGCTCTGTGGCCAAGAGGAGTCCTTCAGGACCTGGGCCAAGAAGGTGTTCAAGGTAACCTGTTCCCCTTGGACTCCAGGGAGAGGCAGTGGGGAGAAAGACACAGGGACAGAGCAAAGCTGCTGGTTAGATCTGGGCTAAAACCCAGCCTCTCCTCCCCTGCACTGAAATGTCCAGCCATCACTCAGAACCATAATAGACGTCCTCCATATCCTGATGGAGGTGATGCTTAGGTCTGTGCTGACTGTGAATTCCTGTGGTACCCTGGGGAAGGAGGGCACCATGAGATGTGCCCATGGCCACTAGTATAGCTCTACACTGCAAGGAGCTGCTTCTCCACAAGTTGGCTGAGGTGGGGTGAGACTTAGGGCTTGGCAGCGGGGCACCTTTGGGCAGCGGGGAGGTGCCTGAGAGGCTGGTGTGTGCTGCAGGCAGCGTGCGACGTGTTCTGTGTGGGGGATGATGTCAACATCGAGAAAGCAAACAACTCCCTCATCAGCAACGACCGCAGCTGGAAGAGGAGCAAGTTCCGCCTGACCTATGTGGCTGAGGCCCCAGAACTCACACAAGGTACAAAGATGTCGGTCACCTTGGAGGGCTCTGGGTGTGAGGCAGCTAGAGAAGACATCGTGAGGACAAAGGGGCCAAATCTCCTTATTATCCTGAGCTAAACCCCCACCATTTCAGCCTTGCCTTTGCCCTCCATCACCTGCCAACGAGCAGTCTGTGATGGTCCCAGGCCCCTCTGGCTGGTCCCTGTCTGTGTCTGTAACAGAGATGTTGGGATCTGATCCAACCTTCCTCCTCCTGACCCTGTTGTTTGAAGCAAGGAGCTGGAAGCCTAGGAGCTTTCCAAGCTCGCGTTGTCCAACCGTGGCTCGGCTGAGCGTGGCAGGTCCAGCCCAGCGACACCTGGCCCCTCAGCACGGCTCCTACAGCTGAAGATCTGCTGCACCAGCCCTGCCTGTCCTGAGCACCAGCGCTTTGCTGCAGCCAGGTGGTATGGGGCATGTCTGCACGTGAGGACATGGCCCCACACCTCATGCACCAGCGGTTTAGTAGTTGTCCTCAGTCCGGGACAAAGGGAACACATGTATTTGGTTCCCCCTTGGGGTTTCTGATCCTCCCCGGCTTGCTGAAGCTCTGCAGGAAATGGAGGTGGGAGGATGGTTGAGCCCATGGGCTGCCCAAACGGATGAATCCACAGTGTCAGCTAATAGCCCTGCAATGGTGAGAAGCCACCTGGCTTGGCCACACTCTGCTTTGCTGCCTCACTGACTGTTCTCCTCCTTCTCAGGACTGTACAGCATCCACAAAAAACGTGTCTATGCAGCCCGTCTCATCGCACGGCAGAACCTGCAGAGCCCCAAGTCCAGGTAGGAGATCATAGGATGCAGCTCTCCTGGGAGCTGAACAAACACAGAGATACACCCACTCATCCCTTGGCCCCTGAGCACACGCATGGTGGTACCCACTCATCTGTTGGCCCCTGAGAACACACACGGTGCACCCAGTTGTCCCTTGACCACTCAACATCTTGTGAGTAAAATCTTTCTGAAGCCCTGTGAACCCAGTGAAGGGTCTTCCCTGCCTTCTCTCGTGAAGACATCTCCGTAACCCCCAGAAGGACACCCCCAAACCCACACCCTGCTGTGGCCCCTTTTCCCACAGCCGCTCAACAATCTTTGTGCGCCTCCACACCAATGGACACCAGGAACTGCAGTACCTGCCCGGGGACCACTTGGGAGTGTTTCCAGGGAACCATGAGGACTTGGTCAGTGCCCTGATTGACAGGCTTGAAGATGCCCCTCCAGCCAACCAGGTGGTGAAGGTGGAGCTCCTGGAGGAGAGGAACACAGCTCTAGGTAACCAGAGTTATGTAGAGATGGCCTCTCTCCTCCTCACCCATCCCTTGTAGTCATTCTTGCAGCTCCTCAGGGAGGTAGGTGACCCCCAGAAGACATAATTTCCCATCTCACTGGTGCAGTTGCCTGGATTGGGAGCATCTCCTTCACCCTTCCTCTACCCATGATGAGCCATTGCTCATCTACATTTGGGGTGTAGAACAAGGGTTTGAAGGGTGAGAAACATCTCCCTGGGGAGATGTTTCCTCATTCTTCAGCAAGAGTAGGTGGGCTTATTCTCATTGAAAGAGCAATGTCTATGACTGGAAAGAAGAGTTAAGGGATCTTGATGGACCATCTCAGTGCTGTATTTGAGCATAAAGGGAGATGGCAGTGTTAACTCAGAATAACCAAGGCTGAAGGTGGTGGAGCATCAGCCTCATATCTGCACTCACTGTGTAGCATCTGACCTGCAGCATGAGGGTATCTCATTGACTCTCCATCCCAGCTCTCCATTGTGCACTGTCTCAGAGCAGATAAGGGGGAATGGACACAAGGATTTAACTCTCTTGGCTCTTCTGCTCAGCTGGTCCCATGGTTGTGCTGAATTCCCTCCTGGCAGGTGTCATCAGTAACTGGACTGACGAGAACCGTGTCCCACCATGCACCATCTTCCAGGCTTTTAAGTACTACCTGGACATCACCACCCCTCCTACACCCCTGCTGCTGCAGCAGTTTGCTTTGTTGGCCACCAGTGACAAGGAGAAGAAACGTCTGCAGGTCCTTAGCAAGGTAAAGCATCAGATCCCAAGTTCCTCAGGGCCTTGAAGACAACCACAACAACCTGTGGTGAGGCTGGATCTATACATTAGGGCTTCTCCGGAGTGTCTTCAGCACCACTCACCCCAGCTCTGGAACATTGCTTTATATGACTTGGAAGCCTCTGGCTTGGAAGAGGTTGATGCTGCAGCTCTCTCTTCCCTCCCTCTTTCTCTGGCTGCAGGGCTTGCAGGAGTATGAGGAATGGAAGTGGTCCAAAAACCCCACCATTGTGGAGGTGCTGGAGGAGTTCCCTTCAGTGCAGATGCCCTCCACATTGCTGCTCACACAGCTTCCCCTCCTCCAGCCACGCTACTACTCCATCAGCTCCTCCCCGGAGATGTACCCAGGCGAGGTCCACCTCACCGTGGCTGTGGTCTCCTACCGCACAAGAGGTAACAAATTCATGTAGGGGTTGGTGGTGAGAGCAGGGAACAAGCCTTAGCGCATGGGCAACACCATGAGGTTGGTCTTTGGCAGATAGCTGTTATGTTAAAGCCTTTCTGCTTGAAGTGGTGACTAGACTCATGACACTGCTGTTCCTGGTAGAGATGCCAGACCTGGCTCAGGTACCAGCAACAGACCAGCCATGGTGGCTCTGATGACCATGGAGGATCATTAGTTTGCCCACATCAAAGCCTGTGTTGCAACCACTATCCAGGTTTCTGTACCTGTGCAAGGACTGGTGTGTCCAAGCAGCCCTAGTCATGGTGTGGATGGCCACAGCCCTGTCACTGCTGCAGCAGGCAGGACACAGGGGAAGATCTGGGACTGGCTTCTGTCTGAGAGACCATGGCAGCTTCTCCTAAAAAGGACCCAAGAGAAGTTGGATTTTTCCTAAATACGGTGGAGCTCCAAATATCCCAGGGCTGGGTCCTGGGTGAAGTTGGGCAGAGCAAAGGCACTGTTCTGCTGAGTTCACTGGGGATGGATTCATAAAATCATAGACTGGCATGAGTTGGAAGGGACCTCCAAAGGCCATCCAGTCCAACCCCCTGCAGTGAGCAGGGACATCCTCTACTAGATCAGATTGCTGAGAACCTTGTCCAGCCTCCCCTTGAATATCTCCAAAGATGGGTTCCCAACTCCCTCCCTGGGCAGCTTGTTCCAAGGTCGGGATTCAGAGACACCGAAATCTTCAGTGAGGTGTTTGTGTGGGATGCAGCAGGGATGGTTTCAGAGAGGAAAGCAATGAGAGCAGTTGCTGCTGTGTCCAGTACAGAGCTCCTTCCCTCCTCTCTTAGATGGAGAAGGACCCATCCACCACGGTGTCTGCTCCTCCTGGCTCAATCGGATACAGACGGATGAAGTCGTGCCCTGTTTTGTAAGAGGGTAAGTGACCACACAGGGCAAGGGGTGAAAGAGCGGGGTGGCCCCCCCTTGCAGGATGAGCTTTTGGCTCTCAGTTCTTTGCACAGCTCTAAGGGTGAGGAGAAAGGCAGCAGGGCTGGGTTTGTCAGCAAATGGGTCCCTCAGATGTGATTCTTCTGCACTAAAATATGACTTTCTGGGCTCACCTCATTTTCAACCCTCGCTATCTGGGTGGTGTCTCAGCTAGCCATGGGCAGAGGCAAGGAAGAAGCATGCTACTGGAGTTTAACTGGGGTCTTCCATGTGTGCAGTGCTCCTGGGTTCCACCTGCCCCAGGACCCCCAGGTGCCCTGTATCCTCATTGGCCCTGGCACTGGCATCGCCCCGTTCCGGAGCTTCTGGCAGCAGCGGCTTTTTGAAATCCGGCACAAAGGTGGGTCAGTGCTTGGTCCTATTCCCATCTCAAGAAGGATGAGGGAACCTGGGCTGCCCCAGCAGAGCCAAAGAGTTTCTTGAAGAATCATAGAATCATCAAGATTGGAAAAGACCTTCAAGATCGTCAAGTACAACCATCTGCCCTACAGACCAGAACCACTAACCCATCTCCCAAAACACCCAAGGGCAGATGTGGAGGTCAGCCCAAACTCCCCCAAAAAACTCCCCCAACTTTGCCCTTCTTTCATGGCAGCACTATAGCTCCTGTGTTGGTTCCTGAAGGTTCTTCAGTGTGAGTTTATATCAAACATACATTTTTCAATCATTATTTAAACTGTTTAGAAGGAAAGGGTTACTTTTTCCCCCAAAACCTGGCTCAGGTGTCCCTGCCCTGTGATCCCAGGCCATGCCCTGGCTCAGACGGAGCATCACCTCCTGCTTGCTGGTTTCTCTTCCCTCCCAGTTTGGCAGAGTGCTGGGGCTGACAGTGGATCTGGAGGGAGGTGGCTTGCAGAAAAGTTGTACCGGTGGTCCCTGGGCTAACTGCTTCCCTCACCTGTCCCCCCAGGTCTGAAGCCTTGTCCTATGGTCCTGGTGTTTGGCTGCCGGCAGTCCAGGATTGACCACATTTACAAGGAGGAGACGCTCTTTGCCAAAGCCCAAGGTGTCTTCAGAGAGCTGTTCACAGCCTACTCGCGGGAACCGGACAAACCAAAGGTGTGTTGAGGTCCTGCTCCTGCCCCGGTGTGCAGCCAGCCATGGCCAGCCAGCATGGTGTGGAGGTGCTGGTTCCTTGTGCCTTGGGGGTACTGGTTGCAGTGTGTGCAGGATCATGCCCTTCCCCATCACAGCCCCATCCCCAGATCCCCAGATCCATGTCCTCACTTCATTCAGTTTTGTCCTTGGGGAGCTGCAGACACTTTTACCAGGTGGGACCACATGAGGAGAAGAAAAGCACAACTTCCCAAGCAGGTGGCAAGGAGGGGTGTCACCCTGTGAGGTAACACCAAGTGAGATATCATCCAGCAAGGTATCACCCGGTGGGGTATTACCCAGTGGGGTGTCACCCAGTTAGGTTATCATCCATTGGGGTGGCCTAAAGCCAGCACGACCATCTGGGCCAAATCCCGCCCTCCCGCCAGCAGTGATAGTTTGGGGTGAAGGTGTGAAAACGCAAGAGCCAAGTGCTGCTTCGCTGCTTTTTCTTCTGTCTCTTGTGGGCTCTTTCAAGGTGCAGACAAGCCCCTGAAGACACAAGTGGTCGCTGGCCCTGCTGCCTTGAAGGCAGGAGGTGCACCCAGAGGTGGATGGGGCTGAGAAGCTGTGGTTAACCGCAGCTCCCACCTCCTCCTGCCTCTCCAGAAATACGTGCAGGACGTGTTACAGGAGCAACTGGCCCCAACTGTGTTCAAAGCATTGAAGGAGCAGGGAGGCCACATCTACGTCTGCGGGGATGTCACCATGGCCGGGGATGTCCTCAAGACCATCCAGCACATTGTGAGGCAGCAGGGCCAGCTGTCAGTGGAGGAGGCAGGAGCTTTCATCAGCAAGCTGCGGGTGAGTAGCATCTGCACCTCAGACACCATGCACCAGCTCCTGCCACTGGCACTGCACCTGCTGCCTCCTCCTGCAGAACAGGCAGCACCCAGGAGACTGGTGCTGGGGGGGACTCCAGCTCCCGCTCACTCTGCTTGCACCCAGGCAATGTCAGGAGAGTGATCTCCTGAAGCTTTGGATGTGCACTGGGGGTCACCTGGCTTTGCTGTACTCCAGGCTGCAGCCCTGCAGTGAGCTCTTCTGATCATGGGTACAAGCTCTCTGGGAACTTGTGGTAGCCCAGGTGGGGCTTGTTCACCCTGCCAAGTTCCTGCTGTCCCTCCATTGCTGCAGCATGGTAGGTGGGCAGTTAGTGGGCTCCCCTCCCCAAACCTCCTCTGGCTGGGTGATGCCCCTGAGCAAACATGTTACTGCAGACATTGCAGCTGAGGCAGAAAGGTGACATGGACCTGAGGGCGGGTACCTGAACAGCTCTGCTTCTGCCCAGGAGACTCCTGTGCACCACATCCTTTGCACCACAGTCCCACACTCCATCCAGAAGCCCAGGGAACAAGACCCATGTCTTAAGCTGGTTTGCAAGCTCCTGCACCTGGGCTGGCCTCAGTCTATGTCCCCCATATGGGTTACCAGCAGCTGAGGAGGTCTAACACACTCAAGCAGCTCCACCACTGCCCCACAGCTTGACCCTGGGAACGTTATTTCACCTACCTGCTCACTCCTGCCTCTCTGCCCTGCCTATGCCACTAGCTCCTGCAACATCTGCCACCTATGTGGTCCCTACCCAGCAGCACAGCAGCACCAATATGTTTGCCAATACTCCTTCCTTCCCAACGCCCCTGTCCTCCCGCTCCATTTCAGGATGACAGCCGGTACCATGAAGATATTTTTGGAGTCACCCTGCGCACGTACGAAGTGACTAACCGCCTTAGATCCGAGTCGATCGCATTTATTGAGGAGAGCAAAAAAGACACGGACGAGTGAGTCGACATGTTGAGTTTAACCCCTGCTGAGACTGTGCCGTGTGAGCTGGGGAAGGGGCTTCAGTTTTTGCATCCCCATGCAGAGGATGAGAGGCTGGTGGGTTAGCAGGACCCACAGCAAGGGATGCTCTTCCCAGCTTCAAGGTACCTGCTGTGGGAGAAGTCTGCAGGTTGTTAGGAAAGTTCTAGAGACTTTTCTTTTTGCTGTTGTAAAAGCAAGCAAAAGAAGCAAAGAACCTTGACATTTGCTCTGTTTGTTTCTGCTCTGCCCCATCCTGCTATTTGCTCAGCTTGTTCACAGGGGGATTTTCCCTGACAGAGCAGGAGGATTATTTCGGATAAAGGATGGGCAGCTGCATGGGTCTTGTTCCTCAGCCAAGAGTGTGATCCCTCCCCTTCCATCGTGGCTGGGCTATGACTGGGTTATCCCAACATCCCTGAGGGTTGGTAGGAATTTTTCAGCACTTTCAGCCCATAGCCTGGGCTCAGCCCCACCTCGAGACAGGGATCAGGGTTCTCCACCTCAGGCAGCACCAAGGTCTCTGCACAATCCCATCTACAGCACGGTCTCCTCGGAAGTCCTTGGTCAGGAGATCCTTGAGATGCTCCTGCTACTTCATCTAATACAGCCTCTTTCCCCTTTCCCTTGCAGGGTTTTCTGCTCCTAACTGATCCAGTCACCCCAAGGGGATGCCAAGCCAGTCCCAGCACCTGCTGCCCCCTCCAGCTGGAGGGCACTGGGTTTTGTATTTCACGGACACCGGTGGTTCCTTTTCCACGGGGAACTGCCCATGGAAAGTGCTCTGTCTCTTGTCCTGTGTCGTGTCCTGATGATGATGATGATTATTTTAATTTCCTTTTCTTCCTCTTTCTCTTGCTCTTGTCCTGTGGCCGTTTATTTTCACCCCTCTTCCCCCGTCCTGGATTGCCCACTGAAGTACGACAGCTTTATAACCCACAGTGGCTCTTACCAGAACTTCACATCTGTCCTTCTTTCCGTGAGGGCATTTTGCAGCTGCATGAAATCCCCACCTTTGTGATCATCTGCCTTTTCAGTGTGTTGGGGGAGAGCAGAGGTGGTTGGGCTGGGTCCTGTTGCTTGATGAGAGCTGGGCGTTGTCCCCCCTTGGGCTCCCCTTTGTTTCCAGCTTGGGGCTTCCCTGAATCCTTGCATTTTCCTGTCTTTCCTTTGGACTGGCACTGACCTGGGGGCAGGTGATGTGCAGTGTCCTTGTGCCTGTGAACAGCCTGGGTACCAGGATCTCTGTTTTGATTGCAAGGGTGGGATGTCTCTGATTCATGTGTCCTGATTTCTCCTAAAAGGACTCTGTGCTCTGTTTGCCTCCGTCCCTGCTCCCCACGAGCTTCTCCTTTGGCTCAATCCCCTCTTTTGCTGGCACAAATGTCCTCCTACAGAGGAGCAAGCACCCAACACAGAGGCTGGTGTCTGTGCCACAGGAATCTTGTGGTGATGAGCTCTGCTTGGTCAGGTTCTCCTCCCCAGGGCTTTACCGAGAGACATGATCTGCAGCCATGATGCTGGTGGGAGAGACTGATGGACCTGTGCATCCCAGAGCTTTGCATGCTGTGAATGTGTGAACACCCTCCCAGGTGGGACTGAAAAGCCATGAGGATGGGAGAGAAGTGGCTCCAACTCTGGCTGTGAGAGGCACCTCCTGGTGACAAAGCCCATTTGGAATCACAGAATCATTAAGGCTGGAAGAGATCTACAAATCACTCAGCCCAACCAGCAACCCAGCCCCACTGTGGCCACTAAACCCTGTTCCCCAGGGCCACATGTCTGTGTTTTCTGAAAACCTTCAGAGACAGTGACTCCACCACCTCCCTGGGCAGCCTGTTCCAACCCCTGACCACTCCTTCAGAGGGTTACGAAGACTTGGTGAGGAAGGATGTGCCAACCAGGGACTCTTGAATGCCCAGAGAACATCTGCTCCGCCTTAGCATGGTCTCAGGAGCAGTTCTGAGACAGCAGAGCCCAGCCACTTACACACCTTTCGGAGCAGAAAGTGCCAGCACAGAGCAACCTGCCTGCCAAGAGAAACACATGTGGCCCCTCGGTGGCAAACTAGTCCTCTCTGTGGGCTCTGTGCCACCTGCCAGCAGTTGGGACACCTCATGTGAGAAGAGAGGTGAGATGAGCTGAGCTGCAAAGGTGATGCGTGATTTGGGCTCTGACATGGTCACACCTCAGCCCTGCTGCAAAAACCTGGCCTCACAAGCAATCTGTTAACGCAATCACAGGTATCAGTCCCTCTAACGTAGAAAAGCTATCTGTGAGGCAGAGTGTGACCTTGAGTGTCCTTCCACCTCCTCTCTGCCTCAGCCTGAAGAATGTTTGTTCTCCCAGCAGGGCTGGAGGCAGTGACACAGGGTTGATCTTTGGAGCTGGTGGATGCTGATCCCTTCTTTCCTTCTGCCCCTGCTCTGCTGGACTTGCACGAAGCGAAGCACCTGCCCCAGTGACAGCAGAGGGCTTTTCCAGGAGCTGCAACTTGCTGTTGGAGGGTTAATATGAGCAGTCCAGAGGCATTGTCAGAGCAAAAAGAGCTGCAGGAGATTTGCTGCTCCTCAGAACATAGTACAAGTTCTCCAGGCCCTGCATGTAACTGTTACCCTCAGCCAGGACCACCTGCTGCTTGACTGAACTCATCACTCCATGCTGTGACTGCCTTCTACAGCTCTGACACCCTGAATGATTGAAGCAGCTCCTGCCCAGATCCAGGAGAAAAAGGCCTCGAGGCACTGGGAGAATTTGAGATTCTGGGTTTCAGTTTTGCTGCTCCCAGCAGAGCATCTGGCTACGTGTAAAACATGAGTTGCTGCTGCCACAGTGTGGCCGGAGCTGCGAGAGCTGAGCTGAGCTGAGCTGGGCTGGCTGGTGGCCCGAGCAGGGATTTGCCAGGGTGCAAGGACAGGTTTCATGGAATTGTTAAGTGGTTTAGAAGAGACCTGCAAAGCTCTTCCAATGCCACCCCCTGCCCTGAGTAGGGAATTCCCAGCCAGAGCAGGTTGCTCAGAGCCCCATGGGCCAACCTGACCTGGGATGGTTCTGGAGATGGGGCTGCTCTCACTGCTCTCAGAAACCTCTGCCAGGCTCTCCCCACCCTCAGCAGCAATAGTTTCTTCCTTCAGTTTAGTCGGAATCTCTTTCTTTTGGGATAAAACCATCACCCCTTGTCCTGTCACAGCAGCCTCTGCTCAGAAGTCCATTCCCATGTCTCTTATCAACCCCATTAAGTCCTGAAAGGCTGCAGCTGGAGCTTGTCTTTTCTGGCTGAACGCCCCCAACTCTTCCCGCCTGTCCCACAGCAGAGACTTCTGCTCTCACAGCAGCATCTCAGGGTCCTCCTCTGGCCCCAGCTCTGACTGTTCCAGGTCTCTGCTGGGCTGAGGAGCCTAGAGCTGGACCCAGCCCTGCACGGGGCATCTCACCAGAGGAGAGCAGAAGGGCAGAATCCCCTCCCTGACCTGCTGCCCATGCTGCTGGAGCTAGAGCTGTGGACACAGAGCAAGCCAAGCCCTACCCCCTGTCCTACAGCTGCAGAAACATGACAAAAAGATACCAAATTAATCCTTTTCTTTTGGGGAAATTTTATTCTGACTTCAGCCCTTGTGCTCTGGTCCATCTTTCAGTAGAAAGAGTGACACAACCCAAAGAGGAGGTAGTGCTGAAGAAAATGCCCTTGTCTTTGTCCTCTTTCCAGCTCATCCACTGCTGCTGGCAATTAGTTTTCTCCTGGCCTTCCATCTCACTGTAACACCTCCTGTCTGGAATTATCCATGAGCCATCGGGTAGGTGAGTCCTTCAGGGCCCTTTGGGAGGGAAATACTGTTCAAAGGAGAAGAAACACCCTCCCTGCCATGAAGGTCCATGAAGTTAACTGTGTCCCAAGGGCTCTGAGCTGCCTCTCTGCTCCCTCTGCCTGAGTAGGACCAGTCACCCCACTGGGCATTTTGATTCACTGTCTCTTGTTGAGTCAGTCTCAAAGGTCTGAACTCCTCCTTCATCCCCGCTACCTGCAGGAGCTTCACACTCCCCTTCAGTGCAATTTTCTCCCACAACGAATGGGGAAGTAAACTTGTGGATCTGCCTCATCTTTCCCTCTGCAGGGAGGGGTTGTGTCCCTTGGGCACTTGGTTCATAAATCCATCATCTCTAGGTGCCCGCTGTCCACCCAAGCTCCTGTGGTGAGGGGATACTAGATCTCACTGACAACCAGCCTGATCCAGCATCCCAGTCCCTCTCCTGCTGGGTGTCTACCATCACCACAGCTCTGCTCCTTTTCACTCCCCAGGTATTAAACATAAACTCTTCCCTAAACACCAGATCTGATTTTCAAGACAGGTTTTTTCCTCAAATACTTTAATTTGTAGGTCTCTCAGATGTCCATAGACCATGATTATAGGAACTTGAAAACCTCTTGAGAGATGATTCTCTGTTTTGCCAACCTGCTGTGTCCACTAGCAGGGAAAAATAAGTGGTTCTCTCTGTGCAAGGGTATCTGCGCCTGGGTTGTTGATGACTTCAGAGGTTTCATCTCCCCATAAGGACTGCCTGGGAGTTTGTTGTGCTTCTGCTTATGAGAGACAGCAGGAAAATAATGAGGCTTCTGCCATCAGGAGTAAACTCAGAGATGACACCTCCACAGTTGTGTCTGGGTAGGTCTGAGCTCACTGCATGAGAGGAGCTGAGCCAGTCACATCAATACTGGCCAGAGAAATGGGGTTTGATTTCATCTCTCCATGTTCCCTGTCCCATCTCTTGTGCCTGCATGTCTCCAGAGGTGAGCAGGAGACTCTGGTCACAGAACATGACCCAGTGTGTCCCTCCACGACCAGCAAACTTGCAGTTGTGTCCTGATTGAATGTTTTGGCACTGATGCAGAAGAGATGCTGGGAAGAGACAGGAGCTGAGTGAACTGGCGCCCAGTCTAACTGGGATTGCTCCATCAGTTCTTTCAGTACATGACACTTCTCACCCCATCCCAGGCTGTAACTTCTCCCACCATTTCCCCGTGGAGATCCTGCTTCCCCAGCCCTGTCTGCCCAGCCAGGGGCAAGGTTGGGTCCTGGGAATGGCAATGGACTTGCAGTGCCTTGTGCTGGGAAGTGGCTGTGACACTGGGGTTGTCCTTCCCTCCTGCTCTCTCCAGGGACACCAGGGACTGAGGGAAACGGTTAAGTTCATTCTTCCAAGTAAATTATTGTTAGGCAAATCCCCCAGGGATAATTTGGAGCAAACTTCCAGCCTCGGCTCAGCCATGCCCTGCAGTGATGCGGTTCCACAGGGGAATGGAGACAGTGCAAGGTGAGTTGGGGTTAAACTGGGCACTGCCTTCTGCAGGAGCCATGGGTCTGTGAGCACCTACCGTGAACTGCAGTTGGAGTCTTTACTGAGCTGTGACAGCAGAAGGCTGGACTTGCTGATCTTATAGGTCTTTTCCAACCAAAGTGATTCTGTGCTTGAAGCCTCCTGGACCTGCACCAAACCCAAGCTGCTGCCTCCCAGTCTGTGACCAGTGAAGCCCTTAGAATCTGATTTATACCTGTGGGGAAGCTGCAGAGAGTTGGGGGAGGATAATTTTATGCTCAAAACTAAATTTTGTTCCAGCTTTCACAGGGGACCAGTTCTCAGCTTCAGAATCGCTCTGGTAACTTTGCAATTGCCTTGATGGTTCCAGAGGAGAACACAGTCCCTTTACAGGACAGATGGAGATATATTTCCAGGACCATTCAACTCTGCTGCAGCTATCTGCTAGAACCGTTTCTTCTGCTGTAACTGAAGCAACATTTCACAAGTGCTGATCACTCTTGAAAACCACAAACCTGGGCAAAATGAGCCTAGAATTCAGGTCCTCCCAGGTACAAGATGCTTGTAAACCCAGTGGTGTCAGTGGTGCTTGGGGATCTGAGAAGCTCACAGGGTCAGGCTTTCATCGCAGCAGTGTCTTTGCATGTTGATCTGTGATGCATGACCCCAGGAATCCATCAGAAATCTGCCCTTGCCACGGAGAACTGAGCTCAAGCTTCTCCTGTATGGCCATGTGGATTTTGTAGGAAATGGGGGGAGTAGGAGAAAGCTGGATTGATACTTTAAAGCACTTGGTTCCCAAAGTAAAATGGGGTCAAAACTGGGTGGATTTAATGTGGTACAAGGGTAACTTGTAAAACCTTTAAGCATTAGAATAGCTATTTTACCCTTTTTCCTGCTGTTCATTGAATGGAGTAGATGAAAATCTCTTGGCCTCCACCCCTACAGATGTTTGGCTCTGATGGAAGTTTAAAAAACTCTAGATATTGAGTTCATAGCTGAGCAGTCACAGTACAGGCCACTGCACTCCTGCCTTAATCATCTCTGTACCTACCTGCCCAGAAATCAAAGAGGGAGGAAGCCCTTCAAAGCAAGAAAATCCAAGCTGAGAATCCCTGACGGGATTAAATAGAGTTGTTTGCTCCCACAATAACTTCTAATGGGGATTTAAACTTTTTCCAAGGGCAACAAAACTGCCTTAATCCAAAGTCAACTCCTGACAAGAAACTTGTGTACTGTTCTTACACCACACGATTTTCAGTAGGAAAAGTCCAGGAATAGAGGACAGTTCAGGATCTCCTGCATCAAAGTGATGGCTTTGACAGTGATGGAATTCAGTGCAAAATCCCTTCTTGCTGGAATTCCACAGAACAGGTGAATGCTCCCCAGTTCCAAAGGTGAAAGGGGCTCTGCTGCTGCCTTGAGATGCCTTCAAAACAGCCTGGGATCTGTCTGCTCAAATAGATTCCCTGCACTGCAGCTCTTCTAAATGGTTGGTGGTTCCCCAGACAGTAGATGGACAGAAAAGGATGATTTCTAGCCAGGACTCATTGCTTTTCAGCTTGTGTGTAGTTAGGAATGTGAGTTCTCCCAGCTTCCCAGGAATGTGCTATTCAGTGCCAAATATTTTTTGTGATAGGAGCAGGGATTCATTCCCTCAATTCCCTTTGAAAAGTGTCAAGCTGAAAGGTTGGGTTGGATTATTATATATTTCTTTTGTGGTGGCCTTTTTTCCCTGATGAGCAGAAATGCTGAGATGAGAAAGGGTCAGGTCTGAGAAGCTTTAGGGCAGGCAACTCCCAAACTTTCTATTGCAGAGACATTCAGAATCCTCCAGAAATGGGCAAATTCCACTCTGCTAAATGAGAGTCCAACCTGGCACTGCTCTCTGTTCCTCCTGCTCCTTCCTCCTCTCTGCCCATGTCACGGTGCCTTCATCTGGTTTATAAAGTGATGCCAAGAGCTAAGGCTGGCACGTTGTCTTTGCTTTCACTTGGTGGCCCATGGACAAATGTGGGGAGGCAGCGGGGAGCTGCTCTCGTAGATTTTTCATGCATGTTTCCTCTGCAGAGTAAAGAGGTGGGGATGATGGGATGAGCCATGCTGGTGAGTTTGATCCTACCAGTGCTTTACACAGTCAGAAACATGGTTTTCCCCTACCTCTGAGCTTTCAATGCTGCTAAAATCTCTGCCATCCATTCCATGTGCTCCAGCCCCCTCTCTCGGACTGACTCTGGCTCTGTTTGCAAGATCCCCACGTTGTACTAACGCATGCACCTCTGTATAGTCCCGATCTTCTGATTTTATGGAATACTTATATTGCCTGTTTGCATTACAGTCAGAATAAAAAAGTAAACTAAAGCCTGTGGATCTCATTCTTATCTTGGGGCGGGGGGGGGGGGCATCAAACAGCACCATCTCTGTATCTACAGGGCAGGACACAGTCTCATAAGGTCACTTGAGTCACAGCACTGCATTTCACACCATTTATAGCCCCTTTTATAAAGCCCCAGCCAAGCAAGGGCTGGCTTGGGGGGTTGGAAACATATTCAGGTGATTCAACCCCATCCCTAGGCAGCCTGTTCCAACGTCTGAGGGCCCTTTCAAGGAAGAAGTTTCTCCTCAGGGTCAACTTCAACTTCCCCTGGGGCAGCTAGAGGCCATTTCCTCTTGTCCTGTCCCTTGTTCTTTGGGAGAAGGAACCTCTATCCACCCTCCTGTCAGGTAGTTGCAGTCAGCAAGAAGGCATCCCCTCACCTCCTTTTCTCCAGCCTAACCAGCCCCAGCTGCTCCTCACAAAGTTTGTTCTCCAGACCCTTCCTCATCCCTGTTGCTCTTCTTTAAGGATCCACTCCAGCCCCTCGAGGTGCTTCTTGTGCTCCTTGCTGCTCCCTGAGGGCAGTAGGACATGGATTTGTGGAGGTCAAAAAGAACCTCAGTGGCACCTTGACCTCTGACTTTGGTGAGCCCTAGGCAGGGCAGTGTGGTGACCTCTAGGGTCGTTTAGCTTGGAGGAGACTCGGGGGGACCTTCTCCCTCTCTACAATTCACTGAAGGAAAATTGTAGTTAGGTGAGGGTCAGGCTCTTCTCCCAGGCAACCAGCACTAGGACGACAGGGCAAAGCCTGGAGCTGCCAGGGGAGGGTTAGGTTGGATGTTAGGAAGCCCTTCCTCATGGAAAGGGTGATCAGAGCCTGGAATGGACTCCCTAGGGCAGTGGTAGAGTCCCCATCCCTGGAGGTGTTCAAGAACCCTGGTGTGGCCGCTGTGGTGATGTTAGGTCCTAGGCTGGACTGGATGAGCTCAGAAGGCTTTTCCAGCCTCAATCATTCTGTGATTCTTTGAATGTCCTGTGCCTGACCCAAAAGGAGATACTGGGTTTAACAGGTCTGCTTGATGTGTGGGGGATGGCACAAAATCTTAAACTTGAAGCGGGGCTACACTGACTGTGCTCGATGTCTGCAAATAGCAGTTGAAGGAAATTGCTGAGCACCTCTGGTTGCTGTACAGGGCCTTTCTGTAGGAACAATCAGGGTTTGTCACGGCAGAAGCTGTGCAGAGAATTAAGGTGACCAAGATGCTTGAGCTGTTTCTTCTGATTCCTGACCTGCTCCTTTTGTGTGTGTCTTCTTGACTCTTGGCTGATGATCAAGCTCAGTAGCCCGAGATTTCTGTTCCGGTTCTGCTGCTGCTGGTCACTTCGTGACCAGAACTTCCAGTAGGAGATGAAGGAGTCAGTCTTCCCACCAGGAGCTAAAGCGTGTCAGATTTTGGAAAAGTGGCAGCACTGGTGTTGACCTGACGTTGGGGTGGATCTGTCTGTCTTTTCCCCACGTGGTTAGACAATGGTTTTGTTAAGGACAAGCGTGAGGGGGAAAGAGTAAAGAGTAAAACCTGCATTGCAGCCTCTGCTCCGGCTGGCAGCACGTGCTGCAGCAGTGTGCCAGAGGGCTTCTTCTGGATCTGCAGGGTGTGCTGCTTTGAGAGCTCTTCTGGTGTTCTTCAGTCATCCTGAGACAAGCAGCTTCTCTGCCTCCTGCTCTAGCAGTGAACATTGCATCCTCCAGTGCCCTGGTCTGGCCGATGACCGTGAGCTGGATGAGCTCGGAGGGCTTTTCCAGCCTCAATCACTCTGGGACTCTGTGAGCTGTAATGGTGTGACCTGGAACATGGTAGTGAGGTGTCCTGTTGTACCCGGTCCCGCGTCCCCTCACCTACCCAACCCCGACGCCTCTCTCGCAGACACGCACTTTGCAGACGCTCCCTACGGTCGTTACCCGCAGCGGCCCAGCGCGGCGCTCCGCTCGCTTTGTCAGACGCTTTCCAACCACCTCGGGCGGGAAAACTAATGCTGCGCCCCGCTCTGCGCTCTCGCACTTTATAGACGCTCCCTAAGCCGCACCTCCTCCGTTCGCCCGGCGCCGGAAACGGGCGACGCTCCCTGAGCCCTCCTTTCCCCCCACCCAGGTAAACAGCCAAGATGGCGGTGGCGGGTGCAGGCCCGGCTGGGCTGCGGGGCGTTGCGGAGCCGGAGGGAGGTGGCGGGACGGGCCTGACGGACCTGCCGGGCGAACTGCTGGAGCTTATCCTTTGCTGCGACGTGCTGGGAGCCGCCGACATCGGGCGGGTGTCGTGCACTTGCCGCCGGCTACGAGAAGCGTGTCAGCCCCGCGGCAAAGTGTGGCGGGAGCGCTTCCGCCTCAGGTGGGCAGCGGGCTCGGCCCTGTCCGAACCTCAGCAGAGGTGGGAGAGGGCTGCGAGCGGCTTTTCGGCGGATCCAGGCCGCGACGGGCCCTGTCAAAGCTGGTCGGGGACCACTCGGTGGGGTCGTGTGGGGCCTGTGGCCTAGTATGGGGCTGGGAGCTTCGGGGTGGGGGATCTGGGCCCTCTGGGGAGGGGCCTGGGTGTTCTTGGAGGGAGTCTGGGGCTTGGGGCGTGGGTGCTTCTAGGGGGGACAGGGGTTCTCCGAGGGAGAGATAGCTCCCTTCCACCCTGAGCCTTGTCTGGCTCCACAAGGTGCCTGCTGAGCCCGTCGCGCGTTGTTTAGACTAGTCTGCGTTCTGTTGGGTATCAGAGCGGGGAATCTGCCTGAATTGGGGCTGTGCCAAAGCTCCCTGCCCCTTCATCATCCAGGGGCTGGGAGCAGGCTGAGCCTGTGGCATGGAACAGAACCGGCTTTGCAGCCCCTTACCCAGGGTTCAGTCGTTGCAGCTCTTTGCTCAGACATCCAGCTTTGCAGTCCTTTTCCTGGCAGGCACTTGGACCACTCCCGGATCCAGTCCCTAGTCTAGAAGTGGTATCAGTATAGGAGCCACAAGCACACTGGGGTTGTCGTTCAACCTCCTTGGCCCCACTAGCAGCTTCCTGACTCATCCTGCTGCTTTACAGCAAAGAGAGGTGTGTGTTTATTGTGCCTTTGAGCTCTTTTCCCAGCAACCAAAATCCTTTGGAGTAACTTTTCTTGCTCACGGGTTTAGCCTCCCCAAAAGCAGTCACAGCTTGAAGTTGGAAGAGCTGTTAATGCTTCATCTGGAAGTAAAACATGAGCATTATATTCCATCACTCCTAGAACCACCACTCAGTCCATCCCCAGGGCCACCAGCCTGTGTCAGCCAGGGCACATTCATCTCCCTCCTGCTTTTGCCTGCCCTTTGGCACAGGAAAGCACACAGTATCGCTTTCTGCCAGTTGGCTTCTAAAATTTATCAAGGCTCAAATGAGAGGATTATTCTCTTTTCACGGGGGAAAAAGGCGATTAGAGCTTTCCCAGTTCACCAAACTCAGGCTGGCTGGCCAGATGCTTTGCACCACTGATTCAATGGCTCTGATTTCCAAAGCAAACCCAAATGTTGGAAAACAACGTCAGTCCAACAGTGATAATTGAATGTGGGGGACGGTTAGAACAGGCTGAAGCGCTCCCCTTCTTTGGTAATAGAACTTTTGGCAGGAGTTTACATGTTGACTTTATCTTCCTGGCTGGGTTCCATTGCTAGCAATTGTGTTTTTATCTTCCTTACATTTTCTGTATCATTGCAACCCAAGAAATTATTTGTCCTTATCTAAAATAAATGGTTGTGATTGTTTGTGCAAGGTGGCTGCATCTCAGTAGTGAATGAATGGGATTGGGATCCGTAAGGAGAGAGGTTGGTCTGTAACAGCAGGTTGTTGGGTTAGTCCTTGGCTTTATTTTCCAACTGCAGTTTCAGGGTTATGATGAACTGGGAGGAAAATATCTTCGACGAGTGGACAGACATAACAGCAGTTCCTGTAGCAGAGGGAAAACCCTTTGTAAAATAACGGATATTAGAATTAAAAACTGTGAAACAGACTTCCCTGTGAATGATGAGAGGCTTTTCCCTCATTTTCCTTTCTCGTGTGATCCAAAATACTTCCATCTGCTCTGATTCTTGTCATTTCCTGCACAGATCATCTCATTATCCTCAGAAGAGTCATGGGTCTTGTGTTTGATCACACAGGGCTGCACTGTGTCAGGATATACCCCTGTTCTTAGAAAAGAAGCTGCTGATGGCAGCTCCCATAGCAGCACCTGAAGTTTTCAAGGTTTTCCATTAGATCTTGAAACACTTCTTAGTAAGTTGTGAAACATCTTATAGACTCAGTAAAGAAGGCACAGCTCTATTTTACAAGAACAGTGAGTTTTTTTAATACTCGTTTTATTTAAAAGTGAACTGCAAAAGCATGTGGCTGTTACAGTTTGACTTCAGAATCCTCTGGTTTCTAGTTCTGCAGTTCTGGAGGTTCTCAGTGGTGATGAAACACTAAAGAACCCGTTTGCTTGTGTCTCCTTATGTAGGTGGCCATCGCTGCTCAAGTACTACAGCCACACAGACGGCGTCAGCTGGCTTGAGGAATACAAAGCTCGACACAACGCTGGCCTAGAAGCCCAGAGAATTGTAGCTTCGTTCTCCAAAAGGTTCTTTTCAGAACATGTAAGTCACCTTCTCTGTGGATGGGCCACAGCTTAATCCTTTTGAAATTTTTCCTGTTTTTCTCTTCACACAGTTTTATCCACGTTTGCTTCTTTGGTGTGAAACTGCTGATCCCTGATCAAAATCCAGAGTGTGCTCAGCAGGTCATGTTCTGCGCCTGCAGCTGCAGCTTTAAAAGCTCTTTGCTTATTGCTATGTGTTCAGACCTGGCTCTGGGAACTTGTGAAGGACAGAGAGTTCATTGACACATTTCGCAGTGAATTTATCTTGCTGCAGACCTTGTGCAAGGATACACTCTCTGTATGGTCACTGCTGTTCTGCTGCAGTTGTGGCAGATGGACGTTTGACCCTGCAGAAAGGTCATACAGAGGACGGGGGGGGTTCATCTGGAGCAGACAAGCTCCAGGGAGACCTTAGTGCAGCCTTTCAGGGCTTAAAGGAGCCAATAAGAAAAATGAGGATGAACTTCTGAGCAGGGGCTGCTGTGACAGGAAAAGGGATGATGGTTAAACTGACAGAGGGAGAGTCCAACTAAACAGAAGGAAGAAATTGTTGATGCTGGGTGGGATGAGAGCCTGGCTGGGTTGCCCAGAGTGGTGGGAGAAACCCCATCCCTGAAACCATCCCAGGTCAGGTTGGCCCTTGGGGCTCTGAGCAACCTGCTCTGGTTGGGGATGTTCCTGCTCAGAACAGGGAGTGAGGCTGAAGGGGCTTTGAAGGTCCCTTCACCCAACCCATTGGATGATTCAGTGTGATGGGAATTGCTTTTTCCTGATAACTTTGGTTGAACTGTAAGAAATCTAGAACAGAATTTTGGAAGAAAATAGCTGTTCTGAACGTGGAAGCATCAGAGACTTCTTCAGTGAAGGCTCCTGCTCCTTCATTCCTCCTCCCAGGACCAGTCTTCTTCACTGGGGAGCATATTTAGAGATTTAGGAATCAACAGTTGATTCCATCTCTAAATTACTTTGAGATTGGGCCCAGCCTGCATAAGATCTGAAATGTTTGTACTGACCCGTACAGCCGCTGTAGGAGTCCCAACTGGTGCAGCAGCTCGAATTGCCTGTAGTGTGCTGCTAGGGCACTCAGTAAATCCTTGTAATAAATCCATGTACTGTGAGTACTCTGTGAGCTGGACAATTTTAAGGTCAGACAGTTAATTCTAAAAACTAGAGCAAAATTGATTTTTGAGCCTTTTTTCTGAAATTCTATTCTTTTGGGAAGAAGCTGTGGTGCTCTGCATCGTTCATTGTCTGGTTTGACAGGTGCCCTGTGATGGATTCAGCGACATTGAGACTCTCGGGTGCCCGAGTCACTTCTTTGAGGATGAGCTGATGTGTATCCTCAACATGGAAGGAAGGTAAAAAGTGAGGGGAAAGCAAGGGAAGGGGGACCTTTTTTCCCCCTTTCACTGGTTAAAGGGGATCTGAAGTCCAGGTTCTGTCCTTTCCAAAGCAGCATCTCCAGGCCTGCCAGTGCTGGGAAGCATTGTTCAGTGTTCAGTTTCAGAGCAGAGTTACTAGTGATGAGAGAAATAATGTAAACTGTCCTGCAACAAGGAGATGTTCTGGCTTGGTATCCATACCAATTCAAGCCATCTCTTGCGACATGTTTGCAGAGTCACAGAACATTAGGGATTGGAGGGGACCTTGAAAGATTATGTAGTCCAGTCCTCCCACCGCAGCAGGATCACCGAGATCAAGTCGCACAGAAACACGTCCAGGTGGATTTTAAAGCTCTCCAGAGAAGGAGACCCCACAACCCCCCTGGGTAGCCCCTTCCAGTGCTCTGTCACCCACACTGGGAAGAAGTTCCTTCTAATATTGATGTGGAACCTCCTTTGTTCCAGCTCATACCCCTTGCCCCTTGTCCTGTCATTAGATGACACTGAGAAGAGCCTGACTCCATCCTCCTGACACCCACCCTTTCCATATTTATCAATATTAATGATATCACCTGTCAGTCTCCTTTTCTCCAAGCTCAAGAGGCCCAGCTCCCTCAGCCTTTCTTCATCAGGGAGATGTTCACTCCTTTCATCATCTTTGCGGCTCTGTGCCGGACTCTCTCCAGCAGTTCTGTGTCCTTCTGGAACTGAGGGACCCAGAATCGGACACAGTATTCCAGATGCTGTCCCACCAGGGCAGAGTAGAGTTTCCATGTACTCTCTTCTGTGTAGCAGACTCGGAATTGTTCAGGTTGGAAAAGACCTTTAAGGTCATTGAGGCCAACCATGAACCCAGCTGTCCAGAACCCACCACTAGAAGTGTTGGTTTAAGGATTTCCTGTCCCTCGTGTTCGTTTTTTAAATTTAAACCTGGATCAGTCTGTTGAATAGATTTGCAGAGTAAATTGTTTGTACCTTCTGGTTGGTGCTTCTCTTAAATCCAGTAGGTTGGGACAATTTTTGTCTCCAGATCATGGAACCATAGACTGGCCTGGGTTGGAAGGATCCACCAAAGGGTATCTAGTCCAACCCCCTTGCAGTGAGCAGGAACATAGTCAGCTAGATCAGGTTGTCGAGAGCCTTATCCAGCCTCACCCTGAATATCTCCAGGGATGGGGCCTCAGCTCCCTCCCTGGGCAGTAAGATACTGGGTTTAGTTGAGCCACTGCAGAATTTGCAGGTCTATAAGTGATTCAGGCAGGTGAAATACCAAATAGGAAAACAAAGCTCCTGGGTGTTCTCATTGCTGTAGTTAACACTAGGCAAGGTCTGTAAGTCGCTGCTTTTTTTAAAGGCCTTTTTGCTCCGCAGGTGATTTCCCCATGATATGAGGGAGAGATAGATGGCTCTTAATGGGGTCTAATAGCCTTGATTAAAGGGGCTGTTCCTAGAGCTTGGAATAAAAAACACCACTGCAGCAGCAACCTTCTTGTTTCTGCTTTTTCACATCCATTTTATTACCTCCTCTATTTGAACTGGGACTAAACATCTCCCATTTGACAACTGGCTGAAAAGCTTTTGAGCCTTTGCACTGGCCAGATGCCTCCCCATAAAGCAGAGCTAATGCTAATTACCCCCTGATTAAGCTGCAGCCATTGCCATTCAGGAGCATTAGGCTAAATCATTTCCCTGGAAGGTAGCCCAATAAAGCAGTTGTCCCTATTGAGCATCCCAATCTATTGGAAGAGGATGAAGTGTGATGAGCTTTGCTTGTCCTCCTGGGCAGCAGTAGAATCCTGTCTTTGGGTTTTTTTGGGCTTTGTGCTCTTCCTGCCTGTTGGGTGTCAAAGCACTCAGGAAGGCACTGGGTAGCCCATTGCTTAGACACATGTGATTCAAAAGCTTCAGAGCTGCTCAGTCTCATCTTAGGTGGCTTCAAACTCAACCTGGATCATAGCTTCTTCTTCATCAGTTAATTTACAAAGTGGAGGGGCTTTACTATAAAACATGTAGGGTTTCATCTGTCTAACCTACAGACCAACTGTTCCTGTCTTTTCAGAGCAACAGAGGTGAGTTTCTTTTGGGCTTTTTTCCCCTGCTTATTCTTTTCTCCTTTTTTTCACTTCCTCTGTGAATCTCTTTTTACTAATGAAAGGATACTTACAGACTGATTCGGGATGGATCCTGTCAGACAGAGGGCTTTCATTAATAAAATAGAGGATTCTTATCAGATAGTCCTGTAATTCTGAACTATGAGATTTCCCATGGTACTGTGTCTTCTCAGAATGACAAGGGTGAGTATAGAGTGTTATGACTGAGGAAGAACAACCCCAGATACCAGTATAGGCTGGGGACTGACCAGTATAGGTTGGGGACTGACCTGTTGAAGAGCAGCGTAGGAGAAAGGGACCTGGGGGTCCTGGTGGACAGCAGGATGACCATGAGCCAGCAATGTGCCCTTGTGGCAAAGAAGGCCAGTGGCATCCTGGAGTGGATCAGAATGGGGGGAGATCGAGAGAGGTTCTCCTCCCCCTCTACTCTGCCCTGGTGAGACCACATGTGGAATACTGCATCCAGTTCTGGGCCCCTCAGTTCCAGAGGGACACAGAACTGCTGGAGAGTGTCCAGTGCAGAGCCGCAAAGGTGATGAAGGGAGTGGAACATCTCCCTGATGAGGAAAGGCTGAGGGAGCTGGGTCTCTTGAGCTTGGAGAAAAGGAACCTGTGGGATGACCCTGTGAATGTTGATAAATATGTGAAGGATGGGTGTCTGAAGGATGGAGCCAGGTTCTGCTCAGTGTCCTCCAATGATAGGCAAGGGACAATGGGTGCGAGCTAGAACATAGGAGGTTCCACATCAGTATGAGAAGGAACTTCTCCCAGTGTGGGTGACAGAGCACTCTAAGGGCCTGCCGAGGGGGGGTCGGCCTTCTCTGGAGAGCTTTAAAACCTGCCTGGACATGTTTCTGTGTGACTTGATCTAGGCAATCCTGCTGTGCGGGGCGTTGGACCAGATGATGTTTTGAGGTCCCTTCTAACCCCTGATATTCCATGATTCCATAACATGTGGCTGATGGGACAGGAGCAATGTTTTGCAAAAGTCTTGCGTTCACAGAAAGAATCAAAGCAAGCATGTGTTCAGGGCAGTACTACTGTTTTGTGTTTAAATGTGCAGGAAAGGTCTCACCTGGAAGTACTATGCAAAGAAAATTCTCTACTTCCTACGGCAGCAAAACATACTCAAAAACCTGAAGGAGTATCTTCAGCGCCCGACTGACCGGCAGTCCTTTTTGGAGGGTAAGTCTTTGGCTGAAGTCCCACACAGAGCACCTGGTGACAGCTTGCCATCACTGTTACCAGATTCTTGCTTTTCATTTCAAGTAGTCCTTGGAATTCAGTGTGGATATCTGATGTCCTGAAAATCTTGTCATGTCAGCATTAGTTTAGCTTCTGTCAGTGCCACATGCTTCAGTAATTTGCCCACAGACAGATAAGCTGAAAGGCAACAGAGGAAATGTGAAACACTTGCAGTTGGACAGGGAACTGAGGAACTCTGTGCTGGCTCAGCATCCTAATTACCTGGCGTTGCAGAAGTATTTTGATTGGGACTGGGGAGTGGGTGAAAGTCCAGTCATGGGGTGGGAAGGCACATGCACTGGATGTAGAGAAAGAAAAGACAGTTGATGTCCTCAGTCTGGTGGATTGTTCTCTTTTTCAACGCTCCTATGGAGAAGATAGTCTTCTGAAGTGCCTGTAGGAGAGTCTTTTACTCTTGGTACATACCTCAGAAATACCATATGAAAGAGTCTCTAACACCAGAGTTAGTTCTTGTTAATGGCATGGGGCCCTGCTGAAATCCTTGGATACAGGCACCCCTGTCATGGAGGTGCTAACAAAGCAAAGTAGAAAAGTGGAAAGGGTATGATCCACACAAAATTCTTGGCTGAACAAAGGCTGAATAAAGCAGTGACTTTGGAAAGAGCGGTGGTGACATGGTCACAAGGAGAAGATGCTGGGATAGGGCTGGTTTTTTCCTTGCAGAAGTTTGTCAGAAGAGAAATTGGGCAGGAGGAAGGTGAAAATCTATTAACAGTGGGTTTCTGACAGGAAGATGGAGAGCTGGCATGGAAGAGGAAGATGAATGTAGCAGAAGAGGGAATGATGAGCAAGACTGATGGCAATGTCAGGAAGAAATGAGAACTGAAGCAGAGTGGAGATTGTTTTGAGGCTCTGAGTAAAAACACATTAGGAGCTGGCAGGATGCGAGGAGATGTGGTGTTGCCGGAGAGCTGGCTGGTTTAGCCTGGTCTAGCATCTTACCTGCTGGATTTAATTGGTGTTTGTCATGTCAGCTTGTTCATTGCGTTTTATGTGATAAATCCAATACATGACTGCAGACTTGAAAAGGAAAGCTCTTGTGTTCTGCTGCTGTTGCTTGCTGCATGCCTGGAATTTAAAGTAGCTAAAACAAAGCAAAGAGGAAAACAAATCACAGCTGAAGTCCTATTTCTTATGTAGTTTATTTTTTGCAGGTGCTGTTTTAATTGACCAATACTGTAACCCGCTGTCAGACATCTGCTTGAAGAGTGTCCAGGCTCAAGTGGACGATATCACAGATAAAGTGCGCAAAGTCCTGCGGACCAAAAACCCTAGGCACCCCAGCTTGGCTTCCAAGGCAGGTACTGTGCAGGACCTTTACTCTGTTTTACTGCTGAATTTTTGCTGCTTGAAGAGCAGTTCCTTTTTATCCCCTGGCAAACATGTTCTGACCTTGCTTAAACCATCATTGAGGAATGAGCTGTTTGTTCACTCCCAGGTTTGTCTCTCCATCTGATGCTGTCAAAGCAAAAAGGACTTGGGGGACAGATAGTTCTTTTTTTCTTTTTTAATCCCCATTTCTCCCTGACACCTTAAGCGGTCCCAAGATCTGCAGCAGATCTGTGGGACAGGGGTCAACCTCTTTTCCTCTTCAGGTGTCAGCAGCAATAGAAAATGTTTGTGCTCTAACACCTCCAAAGGTCAGACAGCATCTTGCTCCTCGTTTTTTTCTAAGTTCTTCTGCTGTTTGCTGTCTTTCAAAGGGAATGACCCCCTGTCCGGGTATCTGGAGCAGCTTAGCTGCTGTGATCAGTTCCAGCCAGGCTCTTGGCTTCCGAATTAAGATGAGTCTCTCGAGTTCTCAGTCTTCGTATGAGGTTTGGTGCCTGAAGGGTAAATACCTTTGTTTTCCCAGTCTTCTTTGCATCTCTTTTTAGAGGAAGTTGTGGTTCCAGAGGTGGAGCTTCAGCGGCAGGTACTTGATGCTATGAATTGTGTCCTCTACGAGCAGTTAAAATACAAAGGAAATGAGCTGGATTACTATAACTCACTGAATTCATACATTCACCAGGTACGTGTGTGTTAGGTCAAAACTAGGGGGCTGCAAGGCTTGAGACCACCTGTTTGTGGCATTTATTGGTCCCAGTGAAGGGTCTCTGTATCGTGTTACCTTGTAGCACTTCTTCGGTCTACTTGATGTGTTTTCGCTTGTGAAATCAAACCTCAGGGAGTTGTGTTTTCTTACTGTATCCCACATGCTTTTATCACATTTGTATCCCCCAGGTTTTGATCCGCAGGACGGGAATTCCTATCAGTTTGTCTGTGCTTTATTTAACAATTGCCCGGCAGCTGGGAGTCAAACTGGAACCAGTCAACTTCCCCAGCCATTTTCTGCTGCGATGGTGTCAAGGCAAAGAAGGGTAAGTGCCCTTCTGAGCTGCAGAGTTGTGCTCCCAGTTGTAAAAGCTACAAAGCAGTTAGAGCTCCAGACCTCTACCACAACATTTAATTGGTTTTCATCTCTAATTATAACCCATATGGAGGAAAATATCAGACCTCTCATAAAGTTATCCCAGAACTGTATTGCTGCTGAATGAGAACAATCCTGAATGTGAAGGAACAGTGACCACAAGGTGATGTTTCTCTTAGAATCGCAGACTGGTGTGGTTGGAAGGCACCTCTGGAGATCATCTAGTCCAACCCCCATGCCTAGAGCAGGTTCTCCAAGAGCAGATCCCACAGGAACAGTCCATGAGGTTTCTAAGTGCCTTATGTGGGCTCTGTTACATCATCCCAGTTCAATTACCTTCTCGTTTCATTAGAAGCACAGATATTTTTGACTACACCTACATCGATGCTTTTGGGAAGGGGAAGCAACTGACGGTGAAGGAGTGCGAGTACCTCATTGGCCACCACGTGACAGAGGAGTTCTATGGAGTGGTGACTTCAAAAGAGGTCTTGCAGCGTATGGTGGGGAATCTCTTAAACCTTGGCAAGCGGTGAGTTTGAGGATCATCTGGCCCAGTAAACAGAGTGTAATGTCTTCACAGTAGTGAGTCAGTGCTTTAAAAAGCTGTCAGTCACCGCAGGGGATGTTCAGAATATGTTGTGTTGCATTTTCTACTTGCTTGTAATCACCTGCAACAGTGTGGTGTGGAAACAGGGATATTTGTTAAAAGTAGTTCTCCTCGAGAAAAGAGACAGATCATTTTTCCTTTGTGAAAAACTCATAGGGACTGTCCACCATCTCCTTAAAAGCAGAGGCCTGTGTTGTGGCCTGGTAAGCACAACCCACATGCAGAAACAAACCATTTCAAAGACACTGTTGCTTTGTAGATGTGGCTTCTTTTTCAGACCCCTTCCCAGGTAGCTATAGACAGCATTCCCCGAGTGAAAGGCTTGCGTTAGGTGGAATAAAGTAATGAAGCAAAGCGGATTCCAAAAGGAAACGGCCTGGAGAGTGTATCTTCTGTGTAGGGTTGTGTGACCAAATACAATACTCGTGCAGGAGGACAGACTCCAGCTGCCGGCCACGCAGTGGTTTTCCTTCTGAGCAGGCAGTTGGATGTAACGGATGGCAGTCAGGGATGGAGTCACTCATGTGGCATGAGCATGCCTGCGCTGTCACTTCCTTTGTGGTGGCTGTCCTGTACTTCAAAGTGCTGGGGACAGGGGTTGAAGGAACCAGCCTTACAATTGAGTTTCTTTTTTGCTGGCAGAGAAAGCACTGACCAGTCTTACCAGCTCTTGAGAGACTCCTTGGATCTGTACCTGGCCATGTATCCGGACAATGTGCAGCATCTAATGCTCCAGGCTAGGTTATACTTCCACCTGGGAATCTGGCCAGAAAAGGTACCTCGCCACTCGCTCGGGTGTTTCCGTAGGCCAAGCACTGTTCACATTACTAATTTTTGGACTCAGGCAGCTTCTGTTACAGCCTGCCCCTGGTTGTTTCTGTAGTAAATGTGATTGAACAAGTGGTCATGTTTCACAGAATCAATTTCTACTACATGAAGCAGGGAAAGAAGGATGGTGCTTGCTCACCTGCCCTGAGGGAGGCTTATAAGGAGCCTTGAGTCTGAGTCATAATTAATGATCTGGTGCTCAAGTCTGACAGCTGATGGTGCAGCCAGTTAAAAGACTCCTTACTGCCGGTTAAAAGAAAATGTTCTGTTTGGTTTGTGCCAAGATAGTGGTGGTAAAACTGCTGGCTGGGCTGAAGTTACTGCCGTGTCACAAAACTTGTAGCAAGTTACCTTCTACAAACACGGCTGTTCTCAGAGCTCAGCCACGCAGTCAAGGGCTCTCCTGAATATTCCAACAGAATATTTCTGCCCATGGTGTTCTCTTTGAATAAACCACCTCTAGCATAGCCACTCGGGTCATGCGGAGTGTGGGAAAGAAGATGGCAAGACTTGCAAGGTGAAGTGGCAACTATGAATAGGGGACAGCTAAGTGCAGACACTGAAAGATCTTCCTTCCCCTTCCAGGCACTCAGTGGTGTCACATCCTTGGGGACTTTTGCCCCTTGGAACAAATATGTGGCCCAGAGGCTCAGTTCTAGCTGTAATTTCTCCGCACCTCACAGCCGGGTGCAATTCGGGCTTTTCCAGTCATTCCAGAGTTGGGATTGTAACTGCGCAGAGAATGGCATCCTGGCTTGTGTCAGCAATAGTGTGGCCAGCAGGACTAGGGATGTCATTCTCCTCCTGCACTGGGCACTGTCAAGGTCTCAGCTCGAGTACTAGGGGCAGCACTGGACCCCTCACCTCAAGAAAGAGGTTCAGGGGCTGGAGCAGGTCCAGAGGAGCAATGAGGCTGGGGAAGGGAGTGGGGGGAAAGTGTGATGAGAAGAGGCTGAGGGAGCTGGGGGTGTTTAGCCTGAAGAAGAGGGGACTTGGGAGTTGTTCTCCCAGGCAACTAGCACTAGGACAACAGGGCAGGGCCTGAAGCTGCCAGGGGAGGGTTAGGTTGGATGTTAGGAAGCCCTTCCTCATGGAAAGGGTGATCAGAGCCTGGAATGGACTGCCCACGGCACTGGTAGAGTCCCCATCCCTGGAGGTGTTGAAGGACAGAGTGGCTGTGACCCTTAGTGCCCTGGTGTGGCCTCTGTGGTGATGTTAGGTCCTGGGCTAGACTGGATGAGCTCAGAAGGCTTTTCCAGCCTCAATCATTCTGTGATTCTTTGAATGTCCTGTGCCTGACCCAAAAGGAGATACTGGGTTTAACAGGTCTGCTTGATGTGTGGGGGATGGCACAAAATCTTAAACTTGAAGCGGGGCTACACAGACTGTGCTCGATGTCTGCAAATAGCAGTTGAAGGAAATTGCTGAGCACCTCTGGTTGCTGTACAGGGCCTTTCTGTAGGAACAATCAGGGTTTGTCACGGCAGAAGCTGTGCAGAGAATTAAGGTGACCAAGATGCTTGAGCTGTTTCTTCTGATTCCTGACCTGCTCCTTTTGTGTGTGTCTTCTTGACTCTTGGCTGATGATCAAGCTCAGTAGCCTGTTCCTGTTCTGCTGCTGCTGGTCACTTTGTGACCAGAACTTCCAGTAGGAGATGAAGGAGTCAGTCTTCCCACCAGGAGCTAAAGCGTGTCAGATTTTGGAAAAGTGGCAGCACTGGTGTTGACCTGACGTTGGGGTGGATCTGTCTGTCTTTTCCCCACGTGGTTAGACAATGGTTTTGTTAAGGACAAGCGTGAGGGGGAAAGAGTAAAGAGTAAAACCTGCATTGCAGCCTCTGCTCCGGCTGGCAGCACGTGCTGCAGCAGTGTGCCAGAGGGCTTCTTCTGGATCTGCAGGGTGTGCTGCTTTGAGAGCTCTTCTGGTGTTCTTCAGTCATCCTGAGACAAGCAGCTTCTCTGCCTCCTGCTCTAGCAGTGAACATTGCATCCTCCAGTGCCCTGGTCTGGCCGATGACCATGAGCTGGATGAGCTCGGAGGGCTTTTCCAGCCTCAATCACTCTGGGACTCTGTGAGCTGTAATGGTGTGACCTGGAACATGGTAGTGAGGTGTCCTGTTGTACCCGGTCCCGCGTCCCCTCACCTACCCGACCCCGACGCCTCTCTCGCAGACTCGCACTTTGCAGACATCACAAGAACTCTTTGCATTTCCTTTGGACTGCCCTCTCCCACAGAGATGCTGAGATGCTCTTTCAAACTAAACTCTTAGTTCTCAAATGGGGTGGAAGAAACCTGGAGTCACTCCACAGCAGCTCTTTGGCAGAGCAGCAACAGTATTCTCCATCTCAGAGTCCTTAAAAGTATCTTGTCAATGCCCTGCAGTCACAAATGAGACACAGTTGGGCCACATGAATTAATGTTAAGGAGTTCTTGTGCTCAGCAGTGCCCTTGCTTGGAAGTGGGGAGCTTTACGAATAGCAAAGGAGAGGACTGTCTGCAGTTGTCTTAAGTGTGAGGGACTTCTAGAGAGTTCTGAGGGAAACTCAGACCACTAGGTCTGGGTGCAGAGATCCAGCTAATTTGAGAAGGAGACCTGTCTTGTCTGTGTAAGCATTGGACTGCTCTGGAGGCTCCTTCTGAACTTCTCTTTTTGTTTCGGTTGCTGAAGGTTCTGGACATCCTGCAGCATATTCAGGCTTTGGACCCATCCCAGCACGGAGCTGTCGGATACTTGGTTCAACATACCCTGGAGCACATTGAGCGGCGCAAGGAGGAGGTGGGACCTGAGGTGAAGCACCGCTCTGACGAGAAGCACAAAGAGGTCTGCTTTTCCATCGGGCTCATCATGAAACACAAGAGGTGAGCTCTTCAAACCATCCTCGGCCCCCGTACCAGGCTGAGGTGGAACAAGCGTGGACGGGGTCGTTCTGAGATGCAGATTTATCTGCCGAGGAGGTGCCTGGAATGAGAACTGCCAGGCATGTGCATCTCTGCGCCACAGAGAAATGGGAGGGGCTCTGCGTGTCCTTTGAGAGAGCTGAGTGTGTTCAGTGCTGTTTGCTCACAGTGCACGGTTTATGAGGGAAGCGTTGGCGGTTGCATAATGTGGGGCTGTGGAACAGAAGTGACTTCCAAAGAGAGTGTGAGAGTCTTGCAGCAACTTACGCAGCTTTCCCTGCGGTATTTTACCCCCTGCAGTATTTTACCTCCTGCGCCGGCCCTGCGCAGGAGCTTTGTGTCCTCTCTCCTGCTCTGCCAGAAGGAGGTGCCAGCACCGTGTTGCTTTGGCTGCTCCTCCGACTCAACACCAGGAGTGAGTTTTAAAGACAGCAGCGACAGTTATAACCCTTCACGATGAATCGCGTAAATCATAAACGAGCACTGACTTTGCTCCAAGGAGTTCAGGGTTGAAGTTGCCATGTCCTGGGTGGGTGGTTGATTCCCTCCTGTTTTGCTTCCTGTTCTCCCTGTTGCAAGTCTCTTCTCCATTCATTTGGTTTTCTTTTGTCCTCATCTGTTTGTTCTTGTCTGTTTATTCATTTGCTCCTACTCATTTCTCTCACCTCAAACTACATCACATGACCTTTTGGAATTCATTTTTACTTCCTCTTGTCCTCTCTTCCTTGTACCGACTCACAGGAGGCTCCTATCCTGTTTGTGTTGTTATAGTCTTGAGGAAAGAGTTGTCTGGAGTTTTCACACTCTTGCAATTCTCTTTTCAATTAGATACGGCTACAACTGCGTGATTTACGGCTGGGATCCTGCTTGCATGATGGGGCACGAGTGGATCCGCAATATGAACGTCCACAGCCTCCCCCATGGCCCCCACCAGCCCTTCTACAACGTGCTAGTGGAGGATGGCTCATGTCGCTATGCTGCACAGGGTGAGTGGCTCCAGCCCTAGGGGTGCCTGGGACCCTTATTCTCAATGTCAGACAATACCTGTTAGTTAAGGAAACCATTGGTGAGTTGAGGGCCTGTTAATTAGTAAAGGGAACTGTGTGTTAGTTAAGGGAACTGTTAGTTAAAGTAGGAAGGGAAAAGCTCTTCAATTCGTGGCCTGCTCTCTGTGATGTTTGCTCTCTGTGGAATGAGTACTGCGAGGAATGAGTGTGAAGGACCACTCTGGTGTGGTCTGCTCTTGCCTTAGGAGTGTGCTCTGGATGTGATTGGCTTTATGGAGTAAACTCTGGTTGCCCTCTGCCATATTCTGGTCCTGTACAGGCCATCAGGAGATGCTTCTGCATGTGGGGATGCTCCTGCTTTGATAGGTTTAAAGTTTCCCACTGACCTGAGAGTTATCTTCAGTAGTCCTAAAGGATGAAGAGGGGAGCAGGAATGTTGCAGCTCAGCCTGCTGGCTCAGATTAGGCAGGACTTGGCCTCTCAGAGGGTCTTAATACCCAGTTTTTGTGAGCCATGGGTCGGTACTAAAAACAGCATCTTGGTGAAGGCTAATCAGATAATTGTCTACAGTGCTTCTGAAGCTGAGTCATCTCCTGCATCTTTTGTCTGACTGTTTATAAACAAGTGTCTGGCTGCTTCCAGAGCACGGTGTGTTTTAGCCAAGCTGGAGGCACACTGTCGTCTCTGGTACCCAAGTGTTTCCATATTGCTGGGGAAAAGCATGGAGTCATAAAGTTTAGGTTGGAAAAGCCCTTTCAAGCTCATTGAGCCCAGCCATGAACCCAACTGTCCCAACACCACTAAACCCTGTCCCTGAGCTCCAGATCTCCACGACTGTGAAACGTGGCCAGAGATGGTGATTTAACCCTCGCCCTGGGCAACCTGTTCGAAGGCTTGAGGACTCTCTTCAGGAAGAAGTTTCTCCTCAGAGCCAACCTAGACTTGTCCTGGGGCAGCTTGAGGCCATTTCCACTTGTCCTGTGACTTGTTTCTTGGGGGAAGAGACGAACCCCCACCTCTTTCCACCGTCCTGTCAGGTAGTTGTGGACAGATCTCCCCCTCGGCCTCATCCAAAGGATGAAACACCCGCAGCTCCCTCAGCTACTCCTCAAATTGTGGGGGGTTTATCCTTCCTGCTGAAATCCCACTGGCTGGCTGGTGTTTATCCCCTCTAAGCTCCATCCCCACATCGTTTGGGGAGGGTTTCATAATTTACTGACCTGACTTTAATAATTTTTTACTGAAATAATCATAAATCAGGGAAGAACAGCTCAGAAATAGCACTGAGCCTCTTACGAACAATCGGTCCTGCCTGTGAATTCCAAGGTGGAGCTGTACCTACTTCCACAACGTCCATTTCATACAGTGACTTCAGATCTACCCACTCTCCTCTGTCCTTTCTTGGCTTGCTAGCAGCACAGACCATCTACTCTGGAGTTCACACCCTCCAGTCAGCACAGTTCTCAGCTTTCCACGTAGCGCTCAGCTCACTCTTCAGTCTCTTCCCTGCTGCCAACTCCTGTTTCATCACCATGCAGTGTTACCAGGGACTGGGGTGGTGTTTGGAGAGACAGGACAAGCATTGGCAGAGGCACAGATGCTGATTACCCTGTGGCAGACCCATCTGAGTGGAGATAACCCCTTCTCTTTCCCCACAGAGAACCTGGAGTACAACTCGGAGCCCCGGGAGATCCCTCACCCTGACATTGGCCGCTATTTCTCAGAGTTCACCGGTGTTCACTACTTAGCAAACACCGAGCTAGAAATCCGGTACCCTGAGGACCTGGAGCTCACACGTGCCACTGTCCAGAAGATCTACAGGCCAGGCAAGGAGTGAGGGCAGAAGGGCAATGTGAAAACAGCAGCAGCTCAAGTGTAGCTTTACCCTCTTGGCAAAACTTGCGTGGAAGACAAGTCTGGTGACAGTCCTTGGCTTAATGCATCGAGAACTGCATTCAGCTTGTAACTGGTGCTACAGCATCTTTGCGTTGCCTCCCTGCCCCTTCTGGCCCAAGCGCACGCAGAGGCTGAGCGGGAGGATCACAGGGACAGTCATGCTGGGACTCGCATTGTCCTTCAGAAGGATTCTGTACACCCTCCTTGTTCCATGATCGTCTTACTGATGGAGATCCCTGCTGTTGGAATGTGGAAGAGGCCAGAAAAGGAAGTTTGTCCTCGCAGTGTTGTGGGGTTTCTGTTTGGCTGTGTTTGGTTTTGGGGTTTTTAATGTATATCTCATGCAGGTGATAGTTTTTAAAGCCTCATGTTTCACTGTTGTCTTCTCCGGTCTGAATTTCTGGTCAGATTTTGCCTCACCTCTGTAGTCTGGTTGTTAGTGGAGCTCCCGTTTGATCCTGGGGAAGAGCCTCAGCAACAAAAGCAGCAGCAGCAACTCATTCTGGTGGTTGAGGAGTGACCCTGAGCTCCAGCTGGCCACCCTGCTGATGAAACAAACTGTCCTAAAGCAGAAGATGACCTCCTAGCTTGTTGCCATACCTGCTAGCCACACCTGCCCCCTGTCTGTACCTCAGCTCCTGCTCTGTCCATCATGCGTGTCCAGCGCAGGATGTGTAGCAGAGCCACGAGTGCTCCCAGGACAGTTTTGTACCTCCTGGCACTACTTGATGGAAGCCTCAAGGTCAGTGCTGGAATGACTTTGATACCAGGGAGCTCCCACTCACGGCATCTCCATTCTGCAGGTATTTATGGGATACAGTGGGATCACTGCTGGAAACTAGCCAACCCCAGAGTCAGCCAAACAGCGCCAGCAACTGAGATGCTAGTCCTGCAGCTCGAGGCCTCCATTGCCAACAGAGAAGAGATTTCAGGAAGCACGTCTCTGCTGCCCAGGAGGGAGGAAGAGCTGCAGCAGCTCGAGGCACAGGGATTCTAACATGACTTAAAAGGCTCAGCCACTGCAGTGTGGGTTTTCATCTGGGTGCACTGGTTATGGGGTGCAGTGACTGCGGGTCTTGGTGGTTTCTGAAGCAGCAGCTGCAGACCAGCTGGAGGTTGTGTCTCTTGTGTGGGTGCAGTAGCCGTTACATCGGAGGTGAGAAGTCGTGCCCTGTAGAGTTAGCTGGATGCTCTCAGCCTGTCCTAGCCCTTCAGGCATCACCACGGGTGATCCCCCTGATTCTTGCAGTGCATGCTGTCCCCTGCGGATCCTGGGCGCTCATGACATATGGGAAATAAACACTGGAACCCAGCACGCTTGCCACGAGGTTGGGAACAGGACCCAAGGAGCTCAGTGGTGGTAGCTGAGCACAGACAGGATGGGGCCTTGTTCCAGTGCAGGTACCAGTGAGTGTCCTGAGCTGCCTGAGCGCATGGGGTCCCTGTCTGAGCTTGTGGGAACCCTCACGGGTCTGCTGCCTGAAGACCAGGCAGGGTTGTGCCATAAAAAACAACCATGGAGGTCACCAGATTGCTGCCCGGGTTTCTGTGAAAGCTGGTGCTGGACAAGTTGCATCTGACCCACCTGCAGACGTGCTTGGTGCAGTGGGACAGGGGTCTCAGTGTCATCAGTGCAGCTGATCACACTCAACTTGCTGAAAATCGGAGCCTGAAAAGGTGGAAGTGTGGTAGCTGCACCTTGAGGTGGTTCCCCCACACTTTCCCCACCATCAGGCTCTCTCTACATGGCGTGTAGAAGAGAACCATTATCCCACAGCAGGGCAGACATGCAGCAGGGGTTTGCATGCTCCAAGCTGTTGCACACTTGGAGCCTTCAGCAACTGTTGTGTAGAGGAATAGTGTCCCACCGGGTCAGCAGTGGTTTGAGAGGGGCTGATGCCATCCAGGAGCACCATCACCACCCTCCCAGTGCCAAACTCATGAGAGACTGGAAGTGTTTCATGTCACAGGAGCCAAGTCCAATCAAGGGGCTGTGGATGGAGCCAAAGGAAGTGCAGTGTAAGGGCTCCACCATGGGGGGTGAGTGTTTGGCCCAGGTGAGGATGTCCCCTGTAAGTTCTTGTAGCCATGGGAGACCCCAGGGTGAGCAGGAAAGTGGGGAAAAGCCCCACAAGGGAAGCCCCGTACAGTGCCAGCAAGCTGAGCACTGGTGTCCAGCCCAGCTGGGAGGTGCCTCTGGAGCAGGTCAGGTGTCGTCTGCTCATGAAGACAGTGCCTGGGCATGTTCCTGTGCAGCTTGGTCTAGGTGATCCTGCTCTGGAAGGGGAACTAGATGATCTTTAGAGGTCCCTTCCAATCCCTAATGTTCTGTGATTCCCCCAAGTCCCTTACATCCATGTGAGCATCTGTGTCCTGCACATTCACATCGTGCTCTGTCCTGTCATGTCACTGCAGCTTTGAGGGATGCTTAGCTTTCAGGAGCTCTTCTAGCTGCTCTGCACTGTGGATGCTCTGCCCCTGGCAACCCCCAGGGCACAGCATGTGGACTCTGTGGCCACTCTGCCAGGTGGTCACCAACCTTTCCAGGAAAAACTGGCTCTAGGACCCTCCTGAGAGGCTGTGCGCTGAGCATGTAGAAACTGCGCTGAAGGAGAGTCCCTAAGGGTCTTCCAGCATGAAACCATCTCACTCAGGGTGTTCTGACTCCGATTTGAAGAGCTCAAAGGTCTGTCCCAGCTCCATGGGCTCCTTTCCTAGCTGGTGGCTCTTCCCCAGTTCAAGTTGCTGGTTGGGAATGCAGAGCAATGCATGATCCCCCTCATTCTTACCCTTCTCCTTCCTCCTGGGGAAACCTGGTGTGAGGAGGACATGCAGGGTGAGGAAGGCTGTAGACCCCTGAGCCCCAGGGTGCCCTGACACCAACTGCAGACAGAATGGGGCTCTTCCTCCATTTATTTTAAAACAACCTCACAGGTATTTTCTGGGATGGCTGGGAATGATTTGTTTCTTTCCCTGTTTGTACCTCGCTGTAAATCAGAAATAAACCACCCTGACTTGCTGCTGCTGCCCTGAGCTCTGAGCTGCTGCCTCGCCAGCCTCGGGGGCTGGCAGCCCTGGAGATGGTGGTAGAACCCCCCACCTCTGCCAACCCCCTCTGCAGCACCTCAAGCCCTCATGAGGGCTGGGGTTTTCCTTTGGGAGGGTCCTGTGTTGCTCCCACCGACACCCATTTCTCTCTTCCCGGAGCCAAGGATGGGGGGACTGGAGGGCTCAGGGGTTTCTGCTGCTGTGGGGTGTCACGGGGACCCCCCCCAGCCAGTCTGGGCAGGGGGCACCCCACGCTCTTTTTTTGGGGAAGGGTCCCAGCAGCACTGCTCCGAGCCGGGATTGGGGGTCTCATTAGGCTGTTCGCCCTGGTCCCTAATGACGGCGGCGGGAGCTCAGGGACCCGGGGGAAGCGGCACCGCCCCCTTCCCCGCCCCGAGCAGCAGCGGCAGCTCCCGGTGCGGCGGCTCCGCGATGGGCTCCGCACACTCGGTGCCCGCAGAGATGCGGGACCTGGCCGACAGGACCGGCTGTGAGTAACACCTCCCCCCACCCCCCCGAATCCTGCCCCCGCGGGCCGAGGGCACCTTGACCCGCTGCACCTCCGCAACCTACCCCACTAAAACCTGCAGCCGGGCACCCACCCCATGGCGGGGACAGCAGAGACAGGGCAGTCGTCTGGGGGGTGGAGGTGTCACCTGGAGGGTGCAGGACATGGCATCTTTGGGTGGGGGGGTGCAGGCAGGGAGCTGGGAGGGCAGCACTGCACTGCAGGTGTGTCACTGGAGGTGCTGGGATGGTACTGGGCGTGCTGGGATGTCACTGGGGGTGCTGGGCTACCACCCAGGAGTGCTACCATGTCACCCACAGGGATACACCTACACCCCATCCCCCCCACACCCCTCTCTGCCTGTGGTGCCACTGCCAGCTGCCCACCTTTGCCCTAGCAGCCCTTTGCCCTCCCACGGCTGCCAGTGCCAGGGTTGCTCCCACATGGAGGTTTTGCCCAGGAGCCTCCAGCCCTACCTGCTATGGGGCATCGCTTATGTTATGGGGCTGGGGAGCCGAAGCTGGGGTGCAGCTAGGGTGGGGATCGGGCCTGGGGTGGCTGTGGCCCTCCTGGGAATGGCCCCAGGACATGGCTCCCGGTTGTGGGCACTGAGCTTGGGGTCTTCCTGACTGGTTCCTCCATCTCCTGCCATGCCCAAAGCAGGCTGTGGTGGGGGGAGGCACTTCTACCCATAGCAAGTCACCCTGTGCCAGTGCTGGGGAGGTGTCCAGCATCTCACCCCAACCCTACTGCTGACCCCACAGTCACATCACCCTTCCTCCCTCTCCTCCTCCCACTTTGAGCCACTCAGCACCACACTAGGCACCTGGGAGTGATCTCAGCCCTCCCCACAGCCTTCAGCCTGGGGAGCCCTGCAGGGTGGGAGGAGGTTTTGGGGAATGTCTTGGCCTAGGGATCCTGCCCAGCCCACCCCACAGGCCTTTCTGGAGCCCCAGCCCATGGGAGGCTCCTGCCTCATGCCCCAATGCCCCAAGAACCAGCCCGGCAGGAGCATTTATTCAGGCAACACCCAACATCTCACCGAAAACAGATCTGAAGTGACCCCATGGGCATCTGGGCAGGAGTCACAGGGTCCCCCCACTGCTGGGAAAATGGGGGGGTGCAGGGTTAGGGTTTCTTACAGGTTTTGCTGCTGCAGTGCCACCCCAAGGAGGGCATCACCAGAACCCAAGACTCCCCGGGGATCCCCTGGCTGTGCCTGTCCCACATCTTCTGCCCTGGTGCTTTAAATCCCAAAACCACAGGGAGGTACTGGACAAAACTTCTGATGGAAATCTCAGAGCTTTTTCCCCCTCCAGCAGAGGTTTCTGTGCTTGAGCCTTGGCCCTACAGAGCCTTGGCCACACGGGGCTGGGTGGTTTAAGCATCCAGCCTGTGACGCCAGTTCTTTTGTCGGGTCAGTGTCTCCAGGAGGTTTTTCCGGGACATCCAAGGTTCCTGGTGTGGCACCAAGTCCCCACTGCTGGAGATGTGGTGGCGCAGCTGCTCCCATGGTGACCCGATGTTGTCAGGGCAGGAGACTAAAGGTCACCTTGCTGTGGCCAAAATTGGGCAGCAAAGTCCAGAGAAAGTGCCTGTGTGTGGGTGGGGACAGCAGCAGGGAACCAGCCGCAGAGGGAATAGGGGAAAAAATAACTGGAATAAGGGAAAAAATAAACCAGAATAGGCGAAAAAAAGGAACCAAACCACCATATGGGGGCATTGGTTGAGCCTGTGCAGCCGGGCATCATGCGAGAGCCAGTGGGTTCTGAGAGGAGACCCTCATCCTGTTCCCCAGCTCTCACTGTAGGGTTTTTAATGGGACTGAACATGCTCTTAGCTCTCTCCATGCTGCTGGGAAAGGCTAATGCCCAGCTCAGCTGTGTCCAGCTCCAACCGGGGCCATGCCGGGTCCCATGAAGGTCCCATGATGCCCAGACAGACACCACCAACAAATGGAGCTGAGAGCTGCTCCTGGCCATGGCCACTGCTAGTGTGGGCACCGGGGAGTCTTCAGGGGTTTGCAGAGCTCAGTTACAGTCTGTAGAGCTGGGGAAAACAAAATCCCCTGCCCCATGGGACTGGGGAGGTGAAGCGATGCTACTGAGCCTCAGCGGGCTGTGCAGGCTGTTCCAGGCTGTGCCAGGAAGTCTAGACCAGGTTGTTCCTGGGGTGACTGATAAAGCAGCCTTTAGCATCAACTCCCTGGTGTCACACAGGGATCGACAGGGTTGTCCCCAGGAAACAGCTTTGTGATGGGGTGGGTGCCCAGCAGGCTCCTTGTGCCCATGGGCAGGACATGAATGGTGCCATTGGGCGTTCCAGGACCCCTCTATCACCTCTCTCTGCTTTTTCCCCCCACTCCCCAGTCACCTCTGAGCAGATCGAGCACCTGCACCGGCGCTTCAAGCAGCTGAGCCGAGACCAGCTGACCATCCGGTACGGAGCTCCCAACCCCACTGCTGCAGTGGGCCTGTCCTGGGGAAAGGATCTCCTGGCTAATTTGCTCTGTACAAGTCGTTAGTGAAGGGCAGTGGAGCCTGGTTCCAGCGTCGATGGTCTGGGGTGGTGGAAGCCAAAGAGGGGGTTGGGCAGCAGAAGCTCCTTCCAGCACCTCGCAGAGCCCTTGTCTGGGAAGACTCAGGAGGATGGAGCCAGGCTCTTCTCAGTGTCATCTAGTGATAGGATGAGGGGCAATGGGTGTAAGCTGGAACATAGGGGGTTCCACATCAGTATGAGAAGGAACTTCTTCCCAGTGAGGGTGACAGAGCACTGGAACAGGGGTATTGTGGAGTCTTCTTCTCTGGAGACATTTAAAATCTGCCTGGACATGTTCCTGTGTGACTTGGTCTAGGCGATCCTGCTCTGGCAGGAGGATTGGACTAGATGATCTTTCAAGGTCCCTTCCAATCCCTAATGTTCTGTGATTCTGTGACTCAGAAACCTCCATGGGTGCTGCTTGGCTGATCTGTGCCAAGACCCCCAGAGCCCCATTTCAGTGGGGACAGCCCCCTCCCTGTAGCTGCAGTGAGCACAGACAGGGCAGGGTGCTTTCACTCCCAGTTGAGGCCAGTGGGGGTTTTCAGCCTGAAGTTCTTTGATTTCCATGATGGTTCTGAAGGAATGAGGTTAGGGCTTCTGCCCTGGTCCTGTGGTGCCTGCAGCAGCATCTTCCTCCCCCTCAGCTCCCTCACACTGGGGGCTCCTCACACTGGGGGCTCTGTTTCCTTGGCAGGAAGGAGAACTTTGACAGCATCCCTGACCTGGAGTTCAACCCCATCAGGGGGAAGATCGTTCATGCCTTCTTTGACAAGCGGTGAGGACAGCCCCAACCCCGGGCATCATGCAGAGGGTCCTGGGGTTTATCCTAAAGGCTGCAATGGTGCCACCGGGAAAGTTAGAGGCGTTTGATCCAAGTTTTAAGGGAAAGTCAAGTCCTAAAGCTCTGCTGGGGGACTGGGCGGGAGCGGGTGGCCAGGAGGGGAGTCCCGGCTGCCCCTCACCAACGACTCTGCTCTGTGCAGGAACCTGCGGCAGGAGTCGGATGGGCTGGCGGATGAGATAAACTTCGAAGACTTCCTGACCATCATGTCCTACTTCAGACCCATTGAGATGAACATGGATGAGGAGCAGCTCGACCGCTTCCGCAAGGAGAAGCTCAAATGTGAGGCTCCCCCAAAGCCCAGGGCTGGGGTGGAGCGGGTGGGGATGGTGGGAAGGGACTTCCCTGACTCCTGTCATCATCCCTCCCAGTCCTGTTCCATATGTACGACTCAGACCACGACGGGAAGATCACACTGCAGGAGTACAGAAATGTAACATATGCCCCCACCCCTGCTCCAGCCCCTGCCAGTGCCCGGCTCCTGCTTTGACCTGCTGCCTCCTCACAGGTGGTGGAGGAGCTGCTGTCAGGGAACCCCCACCTGGAGAAGGAATCAGCGCGGTCCATCGCCGACGGGGCCATGATGGAGGCCGCCAGCATCTGTGTGGGACAAATGGTGGGAGCTGGTTCATTGCTCCCTGGAGGCACAGATGGTGCCAAAATTGGGGCTGGAGGGGTCTGTCCTGCCTGAGTGGGAGGGGGGACCCCCCAGCTCCAGGCTGCTTTGGCTGAAGAAGGTGAGAAGGTTTGGAATTGGGGGGGTTTTGCAGGCAGAAGCTTTCTGGTTGTTTTTTTCCCATTTGTGGGGTTTTTTTTCCCATTATAGGAGCTCAGGAGGGGTACCTCAGCAGCCCCCCATAAAGGATCATTCTCAGTGCTGGGGCTTAAAGGAACAGCAGCTCCTTGCAGCCCTTGTGGCTCTAGGAAACTGTTTTGGTCTGGGCATAGCTCTTGGTGTAGGGCCAGCCCTGCATTCCCACAGGAGACACCTCAAAACCCCAAGGGTCCCGGTCACCCAGTGCCCTGTCCCATCAGCACAGGGTAACCTCAGTGTTTTCTCTGTCGCTGTTCACAGGGGCCAGACCAGGTCTATGAGGGCATCACCTTTGACGACTTCCTCAAGGTCAGTGCTACCTTGAAGCAAGGTGCAGGGTGGGCTCCAGGAGCAGGACTCACCTCCTTCTCCCGCAGATGTGGCAGGGGATTGACATCGAGACCAAGATGCACGTCCGCTTCCTCACCATGGAGACCATTGCCCACTGCTACTGACCCCAACTGCCTGCGGGGACACAGGGCAGGATGAGGAGGATGGGGAGGACGAGGACTCTGCCCCAACTTTGTGCTCCTGGCACCAAGCACTTGGTTCTTACCCATGGTGGAGGCTGCCTTCTGCTCTCCAGAAACACGAGGCTGTTAGCTGGGGGAATAAAAGGTTTTCCTCTTTTTCCTCCCGGCTGAGGAGCCCTCTGTCCATGCAGCCCCAGGGCCTGGCAGGGTCCCTCCTTGGTTTCCTTCTGTTCTGCCTGTAAAGCCAGCTGTTCCACCTCTGCCACATGCTGCTGTGGGGAAGTGGGTGCCCAGCATGTGCTGGGAGGCCCCGTGATCCCAGCGCCGTGGGGAGGATGAGCAGGCAGGGATTGGGATGCTTGGGGGCAGGAGATGGAGGTGGCCTCCCCAGCACCTGGGAGGGGTTCGCATCACCCGGAGAAATGCTCAGTTCATCCAAGGTGGCAGCAGCACTAGGACTAATCCCAAATCCAACCCAAAGCAGCCACTGAGGCAGCAGCAGGGATGAGGGGACGTGGGCTCCCAGCAGTGAGTGGCTCCCACCCCCACATGTTCCAGCTTGAAGCGACCGGGTTATTTACTGGTATAAGGAACTGGGTGGCTCGAGGCAGGTTCCTGTCTCTAAGGCAGCCTGAGCTGGGAAGGGGGTGAAAGAAAGGGCAGTGGCTATTTTTAGCAAAACTGGAAAGATTTGTTTGTTTCCTCAGAAAGCGCTTCAGAGCAGCCCCGGCCCCAGTGAGCACCAGTGGAGACTGTGGGGATGGGGGCTATGCAGCCTCCCACGGCCCTCTCTATCCTCCCTCCCACGGGCAGTGAGTGCCTGGCTGGGCCCATTCCTCCTGCTCCTTCAGCCCAGCTCCAGCTCCCAGGGGCTGCTGCAGCTCTGCCCGGCTGCAGCTGCTGGCCCCGAGCCCCTGTGCTGCCCGAGCGGCTCCTCGCAGCAGTAGCAGCAGTGCTAGCTAACCCTGCGAAGGACAACCCTTCCCTGCAATGCAGTCCTGTCCTGGAGAGACCTCACTGCACCAAGGATGAGCTGGGGCTCACTGGGTTCTGAAGGAGCCGCAGACATGGGGTGACCCAGTTCCACAGCCCCATAACTGGGGGTGTCACTGTGGGCCGTGGTGGTGGTTCCTCCCTCACGGCCTTGGCACGTGATGGTCAAGCTGGGATGAGTGGAGAAAACCAGGGCTGGGGAGGGGATGATGGTGATGGAGCTCCCAGTTCATCCAGTGCAGCCTTTCAGGTCTCCCAGTGCTGCCCCATGCAAGTTACAGCCGGTCTCGCCAGTCCTGATCTCCTCTCACTCCCTCAGACACCTCCTCATCTTCTTCCCTGTGCCAGTGCCATGGTGCTCCCTTCCCATTCCACACACAACACCCAGTTTGTCCCAGTCTTCCCAGATTTCAGGAACAGACCCAGGATCCCTCACAGGAATCACCATGCAAGGAAGAGCACAGACACAGACCTCTGCCCAGCCCTGCTGCAGGTGCCATCCTGCCAGGTCACCCTGCTACTGGGTCACCCCACTCCCAGCTCCAGTCCCTCCCAGGTCACCTAGTCCCCAGCTCCAGTCCTGAGCACCAGAAAGGCCCTTTCCCACCCCGAATCACCCAGCAGGGCTCAAAGCCCTTCCTGCCACAGTGGGTTCACAGGAGATCACGGTGCCACTCCTGCATCTCAAGGTTTTTCTTGAAGGAGCCATCAGAGCTCCACAGGGCCGGAGGAGCTGGGTGCTCTGAGGTCTGGGTGCTCTGAGAGGTGGGTGCTCTGTGTGCTGGGCGCTCCGTGCATTGCCAGGAACCCAGGGCAGGAGGATGGAAAAGCAGCAAAAAGAGGGTCATTATCACCCTCTGGGTTAATTAGCTGCCCCCAGAGTTCCCTGAGGTGATGGGAAAGTGCAGGCAGCAGGACCCGATCAAACGCTGCAGCACGTTCTGCAGTCACTTGTGTTGTCTCTGCAGCACGTTCTGCAGTCACTTGTGTTGTCTCGTGTGCTGGAGATGGGCTGTGGAGCAAGAGGTGGGGGTTGCATGGAGTAGATGAAAGGGGAAGAGGATTGGGAGGAACTGGGGCTGGTCAGTCCCATTCTCCTCCCAGCAAAGGGCCAGTGATGAAGGCTGGGAGCCTCGAGGTTGTCCCCATCAGTGACAGTGATGGTCCCTCCAGGTGGGCAGGCGCATCACTCCTACACCTGGCGTGAGGCGACACTGAGGTCACACCAGCAAACCCAAGTGGGACTGGGATAATCAGTCAGTGCAGGAAAAACCAGCAAAGCACAGGAGAAACCAGCAAGGGCCATGTTCCTGCCGCAGCCGCAGAGTGGTGGAGAGGGGGAACAGGGCTGTCACGGGGCACCGTGAGGGCTCCTGAGATGCCAAGACCTGTGCTGAAGCACCCAGTGGGGTCAGCAGAGGGTAACTGGAAGGTTGAGGGCACTGTGCTGGCATGGAGCAGGCTGGTGGGGCCTGCAGAGCTCAGCAAGCGCAAAGTGGGACCCAGTGACCCACAAGGCAGGGGCTGGCACACGATCTCCACCCTTTGCTGAGCCACAGGGAGGAGGGGATGGGCTCCTGCAGCAGCAATGGAGCTGGGGCAGCCAGCTGCAGCAGGTATCTGCAAGCTAAGGCTTGAGGGACTCCTTCAAGTGGCCCACTCCAAAGCAGAGAGGGCACCAGTGAAGCTAGCAGCTGCCTTCCATTTAGCCCAGAGGTTGAAGGTCCCCGTTTCTAGCCAGGAACCTGGCAGTGGGAAAATCCTGACCTGGAACAGGCTGTTTCCCCACTCATTCCTACTGCTCCATCCATTGGCGCTGCAGCAGCTTGCGGCATCTCCAGCCATGGCTTGTCCTTCAGAAGCAGACATGGGGCTCAGTGCTACAAGGGACTGGTAGCAGCTGGAAGAGCACCAGCCCCAGCCAGAAGGTAGCCAAAAGCTTTAGGGCCATCCATGCAAGAGGCAAATGAGTGGCCAAAAGCCACTGAAATAAGAGAGGGAGCAGGGAGGGCACGAAGGAGCCGTTTGCTAACCACCATGGTTCACCAGGATGGTGAATGACAGAGTCACCTCCCATGGGCAAGGATATGAAAGCAAGGGCTGAGAGGAAGAAAGGGGTGGGAAGGGAAACTGCTGGTCTATGGGATCAGGCTGTGAGGAGCGGAGAGGAATCAGAGACCCCTACGGCCCCTCTCTGCACTGAGAACACTCCATCTCCTTCCTCCCACCTTCCAGGGCAGGGACAGCAGCCCACAAAATGATTTTGCTGGTGGCCTTGACCCAAAATATGTGGCAGGACAGCTCGGTTTTTCTAGCAGGACATTGGGGCTGAGCATGTCCTACTATGTCCTTTGCTTCAAAGGCTGCTCTGCTGGTGCCACCACCCATTGCTCAGCACTGAACACGGAGCTCTGGAGCCCAGCAGCAGCTGAAGGCTGAGATAGAGAGAGCGAGCTGCCTCCTTTGATTAGATATTCCCTTTGGAGAATCACCTCTTCTCTTCTCTGGAGGGAAGAAATTCATGTGCTGGGAGCCTCTCACAAAGTCAGTGGTCACCTCTCCTCTGCTAAGGATCAGCTGGCATCAACACCAGAGAGCAGGAGCTGTTCTGGAGGCTCCTCAGCACAAACTGCCACCTCCTTGGAAGCCTTCTAGTTGTCCCCAACTCTCCAGCCTGGCTAAGGGTCACTAGCTTGGGATGTGGCACCTCCCATCTGACCTCTAACTAGTCACTCCATGAGGGCTGTTGCTCCTCAGCTTCAAACCCAACCTGAGCAGCACCCATCATGGAAGAGCTGTCCCTCCTAGTCACAAGCTTTGCCTGTGGGACACAACAAGGACCTGCTGAGACCAGTGTCTACCTTCACCTGTCATCTCCCATGAACCAGTGGCATCAGCAAGTCCTAGGGAGTCCCCACATAAGAACTAAAAAGGTGAAGGCTGAATGGTGACTCCATTGTGCTCCTGCAGTTACTAGTGAGGAGGTTCTCTTTAACCTGGGTCTGTTAACCCTGGTGAAGGTCTCAGCAGTCATGGCTGCATCTGCCACACTCCAGCACATGAGTCACCACTCCTCTATGGAGCAGGACAGCTGCATTCTCAGAAATGCTGTGAGACCCAGCTAAACACAGAGAACCTCCTGCTGTGGCCCAGCCACCTGAAATGAAAACCAGGGCCAGGGAAAACAGACCAAAAGGAGCAATCTCCGACCGTCATGGAGATGCTGTGACCAAGCAAACACTGGCTGTGCAGACAGAGAGCTTTCCTCTCTGCTGGAGGTGCTGGGATGGGCTGATGGCTGGTCCTCAAAGCAGTGGTGGTACAGAAGGAGGTACAGAAGAGAGCAATCACCCCAGTGCAGGTGCTGCACCTCATCTCCAGTGACCAGAGTGGTGACTGGCCTGTGTGGGGGCAGCCTGGCCACAGGCAGGGCAGGAGGAGGGGGAACTGTGAGGTGTGTCCTCCAGAAGAGTCTGACGCAGGTGGGCGCAAGACAAGCACAAAGCTGCCCCGAGATAACAAGGGGAGATAAGGAGAGTCAGAGTCAGGACACGATGAGGATGCACTGGGCTGGGCAGCAGGTCACAGCACGGAGGGGAAGGCAGCGGCGACAGTGGGAGGTCACTCTGTTCAGCCCCATCAGCAGCCACAGGCTGGAGCAACCAACACAGCGGCTTGTGCTGCAGAAACTCATGGATTTGACAGGCTATGGCTGAGCTCTTGCCCAGCCTTCGTACCCCTGATACCTCTTGCTCTGCCACGAAATGAAGGAGGGAGCTGGTTTCCAGAAGAATCAAAACCAGAGACTTTAGATTTCTCAAAGGTAAAATTTATTGGTCAGCCAGACCAACTCTGCCCCTCTCACAAGGAAAAGGTCATCCATGATGAACCACAGACTCTCAGGTGCAGGTTGGCTGCGGGGTCATGGAAAACCTCCCCAAGACAAGGAAAAACTTCCCAAGACACAAAGAGCCGTGAAACGACATCTCTGTCCGGACAGCATCAGGCTTTCCAAGAGCCGCCCCAGTGCCTGGGGAGGAGTTGAAGAAGTCCTGGCACATTCCCTCCCCTGTGAGACTGATCCCACTGAGCCAGCAGCAGGGTGTTAAAACTTAACTTCAATTTAAACTGAGCAGACATGGGTTGTGCTTTACTCATGGCATTACAAGGACAAGTCACAGCCATAAAACAGTGTTAGAACAGTCCGACACGACAGCGGACTCCAGTTCTTATTCCCCAAACTGGTTCTACCCGTCAGTGCAACCCAGGCTTCAGGTAAAGCTCCTCCTCCTGTTCTCCTGAGGGAGCTCATCTCCTCCCTCAGCCTGGGCGCTGCCCCACGGCACCATAACCCACCACAGAGGGGCTGCAGCCACTTCATCCCACTAACATCCCCAGTTCCCAGCTCAGACAGTGTTGGAAAAGTTCCAGACTCCTGGGGAGAAGCTCCAGGAACTGTGGAAGGGTTCAGTCAGCACCAAGTGCACCTAACACCCAACCCAACCCAGGCTGCTGTTGCAGGGCACAGGGCTGGGACAACCCAAAAAGACTTGTGAACAACCCCTGGCAGGCACAGGTATGGTCACACGGAGAACAGACTTCACCCAGCAATGCAGAGATTTACAAAAGTAACTGATGTTCCACTCCTTTTGATGATGGAGCCTGCTGAGGGGTGCGAGCCAACCTGGCCACCACCTGCTTTCTCCTCTCTGTCCCCATCACACTCCCCTCGCGCACCCACGACAGCCATCTGTGCATGGTCCTGATCCCAGACACATCCCCACCTGATCCTAGAAACATCTCTGCCTGTTCCCAGACACATTCTCACGCACTCCAAGGGCAAGAAGAATGAGCAGCTCATGATGAGGAAAGACATTTCCCACATGTGGCTCAGTGAGATGCTTTTCACAAGTTCCATGGCAAGGTGGGAACTCCTCAATGTGCTCCCACCCTCCCACCACTGCAGCAGCTTCAGGGCTCTCTCTCCCTGCCCTTGCCCCCTGCCAAGAAGGGATCATCAGGAGGAAACACTGCTGTTTACACTGGAACCTACTGTTCCTCCTCAGTGTCTCCATTCCACCACACTGGACTTCTGACCGTTTGTGCAGCAGCTCAGGGCAGCCCAGGCTCCCGCTTCTGCTTCACATCCCCAGGTTTTCAGCAAAGACTCAGCCCAGCACCATCCTTCTGCCTCTTGTCCCTCGTGGAGCTCCTCCTGGCTGGACCACGTGAGCTCAGCAGTGAGTTACCTAAATGTGATCATAGGGGACTGCCAGGCCGATGTTGTAGCTGTAGCCCACCACTTCGTCGTAGGATGAGCGGCAAATGGGAAGGACACTTTCCACAGCCTGCTGGTCTGCAGAGAACTCGTAGGCATAAATAGTTCCTCGGTACCTGCACAGCACACAGCCAGCACACACTAGTGATTAGGTAATTCAGCTGGGCAAATGGACCAGATTAAAGCTTGCCACCGCGGATCAAAGCTTGATGCCTCAGGACCTGAATGCAAGTGCCCGTCCCTCCTGCACCAGGGCTGCCTGTGCAGTTTGAACAGAGAAAACTCCCTCCTGCCCTGGAAACCAGCAGTGAATCATCCGCTTCAGTGGTGCAGGGACACGGCTGTCATGCGCTGAACCACCTCCGTCATCTGCTGAACCACCTCCATCATTGCTGAGTCTCTGCCTTCTGCTGAAACCCCTGTTTTCTGCTGAACCACCTCTGCCTTCTGCTGAACCCCCTCCATCATCGGCTGCACCACCTCTGCTTTCTGCTGAACCCCTCCATCTTCTGCTGAACACCTTTCATCAACTGCTGAACCCCCTCTGCCTTTTGCTGAACCCCCTCTCATCCCTTCAGAAGGGGAGGACAAGTCCACAGTGGTTTGATGGCTCAACCAGCCCACGGCAGCCATCTGAGCTGCAAACACCCAGACCTGCAGTTTAAATACCAGCAGCCCTCCTCTAGGAGGAGAGACTGTTGCTGGTATCTGGAGCAAGGAAAGGGCTGTGTCCCCCCATCTGCCTTCAGCAGCCTTCACCTTCCCCTGCTGGAAAAGCAGGGCTTTACTGTGGTGCTCAGGAGTCACCCAAGAGCCAAGCCAGTGATGGTTTTGGAAGCCTCATCTTTACATCATTTTAATCCTACATTGTGGATCCTCTAACTCCTTTATTCCTCATCTGAATCCCAAGCCAGAGGCTTCCTGTGCTCAAAATACACACTAAAGGTTCAAGAGTCGTTCCTTTCCAAGCCGCCCCACTCACTTGCGGTGTGCAGAAAAGTCTTCATCCAGGATGCTGCTGCCCCAGGGTGTTTTCTCATCAGGGATGTTGGCAGTGATGAGGCTGTGAGAGTTGAACCAGAGGTGTCGGACTGGGTGTCTGAAAGGTAACCCAGAGCATGAGGTGAGACACTGCCTGCTTGGGAATCCTGGAATGGCACCATGGAGAAGAGTTACAGGACCATTTGGGTTGGGAAAGACCCTTGAGATCGTTCAATCCAACCATTAACCCAACTCTACCAAGATTACCACTACACCAGATCACTGAGCACCACATCTAAAGGATCTTTAAACACTTCTGGGGATGGGGACTCAAGCCCCTTACCTGGGCAGCCTGTTCCAGTCTCTCCAGTCACTCTGGATTAAACAAGGATTCCTTCAAAACAGAGCCCCGTGGCCAAAGGCTGTGACTGCCCCCTGCTCCAGTCTGCAGCAGATAAACTCGGCTTTTATCGCCATCTAGTGGGCTCTTCCTAGAACACTCGTGGAGGACAGAACACTCTTGGCAGCACTGGGGCTTGGCTTTGCTGCTTCAGAACAGGATGTGAAAGAGGAGCCCCCAGGCCTCTCTCATAGCCCCAGGCACTGAGCTGTGGCTGGATTAGGGTGGCTTTATATGGCAGGAGCGAAGAGCTCTGGTCTGAGAGAGTCACAGACTCTGTTGGGCTGGAAGGGACCTTTAAAGGTCACCTAGTTCAACCTCCCTGCAGTGAGCAGGGACATGTCGAACCAGATCAAGTTGCTCTGAACCCATCAAGCCTGACCTTGAATGCTTCCAGGGATGGAGCTTCCAGCACCTCTCTGGGCAACCTGTTCCGGTTTTACCACTCTAATTGTAAAGAACTTTATTCTAACACCTAATCTAAACCTGCTCTGCTCTAGCTGGTCTCAGCAGTCTGGTCTAAGAGCTCTGGTCTAAGAGCTCTAGTTTACACTCCTCTTCCTCTCACTGGTGCATAAGCTCTGCCCCACTGCAGCAGCAGATACTGTTCAAGTAGGGGGAACTTATCTTGTGTCCATGACCCTAAGGCATCCTTTGGCTCCTGCCCTTGCTCTTCACTCGTGACACAGGGCTGTATCTGTGGAGAACCCCACACACCTCCTTCTCTACAAAGGTCTTTGATAGAAGGGATCCCTTCTGATTCCTGTATAGGGTAAACAGCAATTTCAATGTTTGCTCTAATGGTTTCACCTTTAGAATCTGCCCCAAAGCTGCAACAGTCGATGCAATGTTGTCCTTAAAGCAGCAGACACATCACCATGAGCTTTATCGCTCGCAGCGTCAAAAAAGAAAGCGCTGCCAGCTATTAATCACTGACAACTCCAGCTGGAGCTTCACTGACTGTAAGAACCTCATCCAGCTCCTCTCTGGAGAAAATACATTAAAAAACCCAACAGATGAAGATCTATGGCCTTTATGAAGGTTACAGAGATAGCCAGACTCGGCCACTCTGAAGGCAACAGTCCTGCACGACGCACCCCAGGTTCAATACAGCAATGACTGGTTTGAGCTGGGGCAGGGAGAGGGCACAAACTGAATTTCACTGAAAATCCAGGGGCAACAATTCATAGAATCATAGACTGTGCTGGGTTGGAAGGGACCTGTGGTGGGTTCAGCACCACAATTCAAGATAAAAGAAAGCAAAGCAGTGAGGTCTCAATGACATAGTCGATGATCTCTTGGGTCCCTTCCAACCCCTAACATCCTATGATCTCGGATAAAATCTGTCAGACAACTGATGGCTTAGGGAAACTGCAAAAAGGTTTATTAACACTATACCCATATACAGAATGGGAAAAAAGGTTACGCAAGTCGGTGCACACAAACTAGAAACTGTGTCATAAATGCCATCACACAACCTGAGGAAAATATAACGGGAGATCACTATAGTTTGGGCCTTGGATCTTCTTTCAGTTTAGAGACCTGGGAAAGGTCAGCCCGGGATGGCCTGAGTTTCTCAGCGCCCACACCTGCATCCCTCAGTGCAGCAGACATGGATCTCGATGCTTTCGGGATGGCCTGACTTTCTCAGCACCCACACCTGCATCCCTCGGTGCAGCTGCATGCGTTTCAAAGAACCCAGTCTCTCTCTTTCAGATCCCAGGTTTGAGGATTCTCAAGTCCTCCTGCTCTCTTCAGCTAAGCGCAAAGGAGTTCTCCCCCAAAACTTAAGCTCTGCCAGTCTTTTCTCAGCGGCAGAAACGACAAACAGCCTCTCCTCCTGCTGATCACTCTTTCCAAAATGGCGGCAGCCCAGTCACATGGTCCCGGCCACGTGCAGGATCCAACATGGAGACCGACCACATGGCTGCGTCAGCAGGGCCACACTCCCCCCACTCCACACGTGGCCAAGAGGGTCTTCCAAAGATCCTCTCCTCTCCCTCTCCTGTCTCAGCTCCGTAGGAAGAGGAGTAGCCCAGCTCACCGATGCTCAAGGCTGTCCATGGTGGAGGGGTCGTGATGGCAAATCTGCACCAGTCTTGCTTCTCCAGTCCAAGCGCGATGCGGCGGCGAGCAGCGGTGGCACTGCGCTGCCGCGACGGGGGAGCCGCTTCAGGTCCAGGGCGCGGCGGCGGCCGCGGCTTCTCTGGTCTGGGGCCACGGTGCGGCGGCGTTTGCGGCGGCAGCACTGCTTCAGGGCCGCGCACCCGTGGCAAGTTGCGGCCGGGGTTGCTTCTGGACCACGCGGCGGCAGGTGCGTGCCAGCGGTGGGGTCAGGCCGGGGCCGCGGCTGGTTCGGAAGCTGTGGCAGGTTGTGGCTGCTTCGGGAACTGCGGTCCCCCTAGGAGCCACGGTCCCCCTCACCGGGAATGGGCGGTGGGGGGGTACTCCCTTCAGGGCCACAGCCCCCAAAAAAGGGTCCGAACAAAGACCCTGCTCCGGTTTTTATAGGCTAACCTAGCCTGCCCTTCCGGGGCAAGTCCCCCAGGACAGACCCATCTGGTGAAGGATCCAGGGCAGTGTCACCTCCCCCAGGACAGGCAACTGAAGGAAGGGTTCCCCCTGAAAACAACACAACTTTTCTTCTTCATGAAAGCACCTCTGAAATTCTGGCAGTTCTCAAACTGCAACAGGACCTCCAAAGGTCATCTAGTCCAATCCCCCTCCAACAAGTCATGACATCTCTAACTGGAACAGGTTGCCCAGAGCCCCATCCAGCCTGACCTTGAATGACTCCAGGGATAGAATCTTCAGTACCTTTCTGGGCAGCCTGTTCCAGGGATCCCCCACCCTCAGATTCAAGAATTTGTTCCTCCTGTCCAGCCCAAATCTGCCCTTTTCCAACTTCAAGCCATGACCCCTTGTCCTATCATTCCCTGCCCTTGGGAAGAGTCTTCTCCAGCCTTCTGACAGCCTCTTTCAGGGACTGGAAGGTCACTACAAGGTCCCCCTGGAGTATTCTCTCCAGGCTGAACAGCCCCAATTCATCTAGCCTGTCCCCAGAGCAGAGGAACTCCAGCCCCTTGATCATTTTTGTGGTCTCCTCTGGACCCACTCTAACAGCTTCTCACCCTTTGTGTAGTGAGGGCTCCAGAGCTGGATGCAGGACTCCAGGCGAGGCCTCGATCCGCTGACCCCTCTTCTTTTGCTGCAGTCCATGATGCAGTCGCTCTTCTGGGCAGCTTCTCATCCACCAGTAGACCCAGATCTTTTTCCACAGAGCTTCTTCCCTTCAGCAGGGCTTTCCCCAGCCTGCTTCCCCTGGCCCAGGTACAGGACCCCGGACTCAGCTTTCTGTGGTTTTCCCATGGTGTGCTATTGGATGCTCATGGTTTCCTTACTCCAGTGGAAACACTTTTCTTAACTGACACGTAAAACGCCTGTGACAGCTCACAGTAACAGACAGAAGACTTTGGATGGGGAGGGAATCTGTTTCCAAACCACAGGAAAACTCAACAGAGCTCTCAGAGGCTTTGACATGGCCACGTTACCACTGTGGACCTGACCATGTTCCTCCTACCAGCCAGATCCCACAAACACCCCTGCAGACGCCTACCTGGCATGCATCTCCCACAGCTTGGTGCCCATGCGCTGGTCCCACACACACACCAAGCCCTCTTCTCCTCCACTGACGACCTTCCAGTCATCCATCTGGACTGCAGATACTCCTAGCTGGTGGCCATAGAGGCAGCACAGAGAGTTGCTTTTGCGGAGATCGAACACTCTGACCCTAAATGAAAACAAGATGAAGAGCAGAGATAAACCCGGCTGTGGATGTGCAGCCCTGATAGCTGTTGGGGTTATGAAGATGTGTCTAGGACAGCAGTGGTCCCACAGCCATCACAAGCCCAGACCCTTCCAATCCCTGAAGGGAACCTACAGGAAGGCTGGAGAAGGACTCCCTTATGAGGAAAGGCTGAGGGAGCTGGGTCTTTTTAGCTTGGAGGAGACTGAAAGGTGACCTCATTAATGTCTATAAAGATGTGAAGGGTGGGTGTCAGGAGGATGAAGCCAGGCTCTTCTCAATGTCATGTAGTGATAGGACAAGGGGCAATGGGTGCAAGCTGGAACAGAGAAGATTCCATATTAATATGAGAAGGAACTTCTTCCCAGTGAGGGTGACCAAGCACTGGAAGGGGCTGCCCAGGGGGGTTGTGGAGTCTCCTTCTCTGGAGATGTTTAAAACTCATCTGGACATGTTCCTGTGCGACTTGGTCTAGATGATCTTTCGAAGTCCCTTCCAATCCCTAATGTTCTGTGATTCTCCCAAAGGGAGAATCCAGCGATAGGACAAAGGGGAATGGTTTGAAACTGATGGAGAGAAGGTTTAGGCTAGTTCTGAGGAAGAAGTTCTTCAGTACAAGGGTGAAGAGACTCTGCAATCAATTGTCCAGAGAGGCTGTGGCTGCCCCCTCCCTCGAGGTGTTCAAGGCCAGGTTGGATGAGGCCTTGAGCAACCAAGTCTGGTTGAGAGGCATTGCTGCCCATGGCAGGGGATGGAGTAGATGAGCTCTGAGGTCCCTTCCAACCTGGGCCAGCCTGGGATCATGTGATCCAATACAGCTGACAGTTTTCACACTGAACTTTTGCTCTGACCTCTATTATCGAAGGCCTTTTGAGGCAGATTTCTCCCCCTACCCTGCACCTCCCTGCCTCTGTACACGCCCTAAGCAATACCAGAGAGCTCAGGACTTCAGCCACCACAATGAGTCCACAGAACTAGTAGCAGCTCTATGGGTTACGCCTCAAACCCAGCACACAGCACAGAGCAGTCTGGGGGTTGATTTTTCCATGTGACTAAGAGACAAAGCAAAGCACAACTGTGAGCGAAAAACAAGCAGTCACTGAGAGCAGAAGGGGAAATACTGATCTCAGGTTTGAGAAGAAGCCAGCGAAAGCTCCTCCCAGCCGATGGCTATTGAGAAGGCAAGCATCAGGTACACATTAATTCCTGAAAAGGCCAAAACACACTTGTTCCAGCACATTAGCTGGACTTCATTCCATCCCCCTGCTATGATGCTAATGGTGGGGCAAGACTTCCCTTCTCCCTTCTGCAGTGCAGACACTCTGACAAATAATACATTTCAGCAACTGATCTAAAAGGCAACAGAAGAGTCCAAGGACTCCAGCAGAGCAGCATCCCTGTGACATGAGGAAGTCCACGTTGGAACAGCGCGAGGAACACGCCTCTTGCGGCTCCGCAGCCTCCCTTGGGAAAGCCCATCACGACTGCTGCTGATGGCAACATCTTGCTTCGTCCCGCTCCAGCAGAGTGAAGCTCTGGCTGCGTGTCCACACTGCGTTCGGGTGGGGATGGGGGGTTTTGGAGCCCAGAGCCCTCCCTGTCCGCCTGCCTGAGCTCCACATGGCAGTCAGAGCCGCTGCAGTGTGGCTGGCACAGTGGGGAGGAAGATCTGACTGTGTGTTGGTTATTTCATTAGCGAGGACACAGGTTTTGGGCAGGTGTCTGTTCTGGCACCCCCTCGGAAGGATCAAAGGCACACTTGAGCTGTTTGGATGTGCTTTAAAAAAAACAAGGAGAAGCATTTTGCAGCTCTAATGTGCTGCTTTAATGCAGCCCTGGCATGGCCCCACCATCTCCTGCCTTAGCAGCTGGGCTCAGTGGGAGCGTGACAGCTCCATCCCCATTCCAGAGAGCCAGAAGGAAGATGTTCTTGTGAGCAAGATTTGACTCTCCTGCTGGACTACCTCAGGAGGAGGCTTGCTTGGCTTTGGGAGACCGTGGAACACGTGTTTTGGTCCACACCTTGTAGAACACACAGGGTTGGCCATATGTTTGCCTTCCCAATCACCTTAGGGTCCACCAAGAAGAAAGGTGCTGTTGTGCAGGGCATGGCCACCGGCTCCCTGCTGTCAGATCTCCTGCCAGGCTGAAGCACAGCTAAGTCACCAAGTACATCACCAGTGCTCCAGCAGCTCTTCCTGGAGGGAAAGAGAGGTTTTACAGGTCCTGCCTAGGATGCTTCACAAGTGCCACTTTTCAAGATCGCCGCTTTGCATAAAACACCGCAAAATCATGAAATCACTGCACTCAGTTCAAGCACTAAGATTTCTGGAGCAGGGTTCCTATTCAGAACATTGGCTCCACCATAGGGTTGGGAAGGTTGAAGTCTCATCCCATCAGTGTGTGCCCAGCACCTATTAAAGCCCTTCATGCAGCACCATGTGAGGAATTGACCTCTGGTCTCACCTCCTGGACATCCAACTTATTTGCTGAACTAGTGACTCCCATCCTCCTGCTCTTTAAGTGATGGCCAGCCTGTGAACTCAGTCTTGAGGCCCTGAGAAGCCTCCTCAAGGGGAAAGGGTGCGGATGGTTGTTCTAGTACATGGGGAGGAAACGTCAGTCTCACTTAAGAGACCTCTGCTTCACAGAATCACAGAGTGATGGAGGCTGGAAAAGCCTAAACACCCCCAGCTCCCTCAGCCTCTCCTCATCAGACTTTCCCTCCAGTCCCTTCCCCAGCCTCGTTGCACCTCTGGACCCGCTCCAGCCCCTCTTCCTTGAAGTGAGAGGCCCAGTACTGCCCCCAGTACTTCAGGGGAGGCCTCCCCAGTGTCCAGTACAGGAGGAGAATTACGTCCTCAGTCCTGCTGGCCACGCTATTGCTTAGCCAAGCCAGGAAGCCACCTGGGCACCCTGCTGGCTCCTGTTCAGCTGCTTGTCAACCAGTACTGCCAGATCGCTCTCTGCCAGGCTGCTCTCCAGCCACTCATCCCCCAGTCTGTAGCTGCAGGGGGTTATTGTGGCCAAACTGTAGGACCCTGCCCTTGGCCCAGTTAAACCCTATCCCATTGGCCTCTGCCCATTGACTCGTCCTGTCTAGATCTGTCTGCAGCATCTTCCTCCCCTCCTGCAGATCGACAGCCCCCCCTCAACTTGGTGTCATCCACAAACACTGTGGAAGAGACCAGAACTAGAGGCAGCTGTACTGGGGTGCTATGGAAAATCAATTATCTGCTTTTAGAAGAGAAAACACTCCAACTTCAGACGTCTCCTCTTTGCTGAGGAAGTGTGAGGCTGGCCTGGGCTGCCTGTTCACCGAGAAGGCAAAAAAACCCCAAAAAACCTGTTTGACAAAATAATCACTTTTGCAAGCTGCTGCACTGGCGGGACAGAGGGCTGGGATTTGGCAGAGGGAAGTACCCGCCTCACAGTCTGATACCCAGCGCCACACCAGAGCACCACCTGCAGCCCGATGCCCCATGCGGAATGGAGGAGGGAAGGAACAGGGAGCCATTAGACTGGCTTCTGGCCATCCCACGTCTCCTTTGGTGCCCTGGATCAGACCCCGTAGATAACTCGCCAAAAAAAAAAAAAAAACCCACCAAAAAAATTGGACTCAAAGGGTCTTTTTAAGCACTTTAATCCTTTCGCACTGCCTGCTCCCAGCGCGTCCATTCCTGGCACTCAAGGTTGTTGGGGAAAATCCTACTCCCCAAGCCAAGGAGTTAAAAGGAAAGCTGCTAATCAGCTAAATAGAAGCTGGAATCTGTTCATCTAAAAGTCTCTTCTTTTTTTGTCACCTGAGGGACATTGCAGTGCTCCCAAATACACTCTTGACATCATTTGGCAGATGGATCCATCTCATCCTACATGATTCATCCCGCAGGTTATTTTTTTAATAGCAGAAAGTGAGCTTTTAAATGCCAAACTAATTTTGCGGGTGGCGGTGGGGAAGTGGAAGATATTCCAAGTGGTCTCACTGGGCCGTCCACCAACTGCATCCACCAAATGGCTTCAAAGCAAAGTCCTCCCATGGAGCTTTCCCAAACAAAGCAACCTGGCAGCCATGTCCAACTATTACCTAATATTTTGTTCCTGAAGTTCACACAGGCTGCTTTTGAAACATTAGAGGAGAAACCAACTTGAGCAGGTCCAGCTGTAGGCCAGCAGGGCACAAGTAAGCTAATCGGAGATGGGTTACAGCTCGTGGCTGCACCTACCTTCTGTCCTTATTGCCTGTGACAAGCATGTTGGGAGGGCTGTTGTGGAGATTGATGCACGTGAAGTCACCTATGGAGTTGCCCATCTTCTTCAAACACTGACTTGTTTCCAGATTGTAAAGAAGAATCTGGCCAAAAGAGAACAAACAGCTGAATGCAGATGAGCACAATGCCTTCACTTTGCTGCAACATCAAGTACAGCAGAGTTATTACCATCAGAGGTAGTCTGTGAGACTCACATTCCTCTAATTCATAGAATCACAGATTCATTCATGTTGGAAAAGACTCTTGGGATGATTGAGCCCAATCATCAACCCTATCTACAAAGTTCACCCCTAAATCATATTCCCTCTGCCACCTAAATGACTTCTAAACACCTCCAGGGATGGTGACTCAAACCCTCCCTGGGCAGCCTGTTCCAGTGCCTGACTGCTCTTTTTGTGAAAAAAGTGTTCGTAATGTTCAATCTAACCCCCCCCTGCAGCAGCCTGAAGCCCTTCCCCCTTGTTCTGTCAGCAATCACCTGTGAGAAGAGACCAGCACCCACTTTTCTACAACATCCTTTCAGGTAGTTGTAGAGAGTTACGAGGTCTCCCCTCAGCCTCCACTTCTTCAGACTAACCAGCCCCAGCTCCTTCAACTGCTCTTCGTAAGATTGATGCTCCATGTTCTTCACTAGCTTCATCGCCCTCTGCACCTGCTCCAGTACCTCGAGATCTCGTATTGAGGTGCCCAAACTGCCCCCAGTACAAGAGTTGTGGCCTCACTAGTGCCCAGTACAGGGGGACAATCACTTCCCTACTCCTGCTGGTCACACTATTTCTGATACAAGCCTCGGATGTTGCTGGCTTTCTTGGCCACCTGGGCACACTGCTGGCTCCTGTTCAGCTGCTGGTTGATTAGAAACCCCAGGTCTACAACCTAGATCCTAATCTGTCCCAATTAGAAAGGCAGCAACACCCTCAGAAATAAGGAAACCAAGTGTCCCAGTGGAATCCATCACGGAATGGGGATGCAAGGCTTTGCCAACCAGCACCAGAGAGGCAGAACAAGCCAGAGATTTTCTCCCAGTCACATTTTTAAGGCTCCCATGGAAAAGCAAATAGTTTCATCATCAATTTTAATATTTGACAGAGCAGTAAAAATAAACAGAATTTAGGAGGCTCAGGCAGATGGACTGTGCGAGGCACCTTCCACCAGGCACAGCAGATACGACTGGGCAGAACTGAGCGCCGTTTCAGCGCTGCTGCTGTCGCACGGCTCACATGGCACAAACAGCTTACAAGGAAGAGCAGATCTGAAGTGGCAGTTCAGATGGGGAAGGAACAAAAACAACTCTGATTTTAAGCAACAAGATGACTCGACCAAGGACTGGGGGAGCAGTACAAGTTGTTTCCGTCTGTTCTCTCCTCCCTTCTGCACAGAGATAGGTTTAATCGTGTTCCTGGAGGGGCAGATGAGATCGATCTACTTGGGTTTAGGAAAGCAGTTATTTTTAGGAGCAGTAAAATGCTGGTCAGAGCCCAGTGGAGCTCAGCCCAGCACCTGCTCCTACCTACCTTCACACACAATATTCAATTACATGGTGATGCAAAGAAACCCATCATCAAGAAAAGCCTAATGGCAGTTAAAACATCAGCAAAAGCCCACGGCTTCCATGGCAACATGGGCATGGCCATGCCAGCGTCACCTCAATAGCCTTCACTGCTACTTTCCTGATCACATCCATGTGCTGCTTAATAAATACCCTCCCTCTCCGCATCCATCACTTCAGCATCTGCCTGAGCGGCAACAGCGATGCTGCCCGGCCTCCCTCCTCTGTCTGTGCAATGTAGGTGGAGTTAAGAGAGTGGGAGGCGATCTCTTTGGAAAGGGAAGCTGTAAAAATCCTCTGGGAATATTGCAAAGAAAGGCTGGGAGTCTGCAGGTTTCCTCCACCTGCCATTTCTCTCAACTAAAGAGCAGGATGGTTTATTCCAACACATTAGCAGCTCCCTGTGAGCATCAACACATCCTTAAGTTCCTCAGTTGCTTATAACATTTATGATTTCCCAACTAGTTCCTACTCCCACATAGAATTTTTCATTGTTAAGACCCAAGGAACCCAAAGCAATTTTACTCAGGCTCCGCAGAGCAAAGAAGTTTCCAACTTTAGAAGGAGACTTAGAACATAAAAGTGGCTAAAAAATTAAATTAGACCTCCATACCTCCCAAAAAGTTGCTATGAACTGCTTGACCATGTTAAACTCGCAGGCAAAGCCCAGTTGCCAGGCTGTTCTCCCTCACAGCCCAGCGTCCAACAGCTCATGGACCAAACACAGTGCTAATGATGTTCTGGCAAAGGTGCTTCACATGGCTTTTCCAGTGCAAAGGAAATGACTATCTGTTCCTGGCAACCAAATTTCTCCTTCAAAAGTTCTGAACAAAAGATAAAGACAATAAACTGTTGAATTCAACTTAGGAACAATAAACGATCGGCTCAACAGTGATGTATTCCAGCTCCCACAGAGCCTCTGAACCGGCCCAGCTGCAAGCTAAAGCCCTGGAGAGGGGTAACTGCTGCTTTCTCCAAAGCCTCCTGGGGCTAACAGTGAAAGTTAACATCCATAAACTATTAATTTATCTAAACGACCATCTATCCTATACAGCTCCCATCTATCCTATAAACATAATGATACAGACTTGAAAATCCAGTTACAGCCATGAGGGTTTGCAATAAGAAATGGCTAGTGCATAGTGCTTAGAGATTGCCCCGTTTTACACCAACATGATCTCCTTGCGGTGGTCCCAGTTCTGGACCTGGGGAGATCCTCATGTGTAGGCAGCATCAGCCAAAAACTTACATACCTCTCCTGACACAGCTTGTAGGTGGCCATCAATTTAAAGCACTGGCATTTAGGAGAGAGTATCTCAAACAAAATGAAGGTTCAGATCCACCAAAGCAGATGAAAAATGTTTGTCTCATCATGTTCTCCCACCGCCTCCAACTCCTTCTCTTCTCACGTCAGTCACTGGCCTTTCCAAGACTGTGGAGCTGGGTTTTTCCCCTCTTTATCAGGCGCATGGGTATTTGTAGCCAAACAGCCCTGTCCCTGGCAGAAAGATTCTCTTCGTGATTTTCCTTCTCCAGGTTTTACCTGTTTGCACATTCAGTTTGGGTCTCGAGCAATTTTAGTGTCTGCAAACGAATTTCCAACCCTTCTCCTGACAAGCTGATGGGGTAAGAAACAAAAAGAAGCCAAAAACTTTTTAAAGCTGAGTATTAATGCCTTGGGGGTTTAAGAGCTGATGATGGCAGTTGAGAAGATGCTGATGAGCTCTCCTGTCATTTCCCAAGGCAATGAGGATTTTCTTTACAAAGGCCACGTGAAATGGATGAAATACCTGGTCAATGGGGACTTGAATTAAGGGTCTGTATGTTAAAGGGCAGATAAGGCAAAAGATCTTGAGGAGGTTCATAATCCTATAATGCACACTGCAAAAGGATTACTCTTTTAGAGATATGTATAACCCTATAATGGACACCCAAGACCAATGACCTAATGGGTACCGACCGGGAGGGAAGTGAACCAAAAGCATTTGGGTGTGAAATGAAGCGCCCTGGGATAACCCACTAACGAGCACCCCTTCCCCAGTGGGGCTGTGGGGACACGAATGAGCAGGAGCATTAAATACTCCATGCGGATATCTCGGGATCTAACGCATGGAATAAGCAGTGTTACCTATTACCATTGTTCAGAGGCAGAAGTCTCCAGCTCCTGGGCAGGAGCCAGGCCATGTCCCACAATGCTCAATAATTCAACGAGCCCGAAATAGCCAGAGTACCTTCACCATGATGTTTAGTGAAAGACCACAGAGATTAGAAAACACATTATCCATCTCCGAGGCGATTCTTTCCATGTTACAAGTCCCTTAACGACCTTTACCATCTCCCCCCGCCTCTCTCTCTCTTTTAATAAGGCTGAGCAAATGGGACTTCATTTTATCCGCTTGCCACAGACTAGCACTATCAATTATTCATGCGGTGGTCTCTCTTTTGTCAAGGCAGTGCATTAGACTAATTCCCCTCTTCATTGGGTGACTTGGGTGAGTCTCAACCCATGGCCACCGTCCTCAGATAGCTGGGCCAAGATGCTGGCAACTACCCGAGCCCAGGCAGGGGAAGAAAGGGGAAGTGGCTGTAGTGCTCTTCATGGAACAGCGCTGGGGATGGGGAACTTGCTTTAACTGCTGTCCAAGAACTGCAGACAGAAGACTAAATGAATTCACAGAGAATTAAAGCATCTGTAGCCAGCACAGGAAAGCTGTGAGCTGTTACATCTCGCAGCTAAGCGAGGTCAAGCGTGGCCAATGCACTGTGGTTCCAAGTAGTTGAAGACGGTGTTGCTGATGGAACTCTTTGACGCACGGCTGATGCCCCAGCAGGTGCTGTGGGATCCTGCATTGCTGGAGATGTCTTTTTTGGATGGAACATTAAAATAACAAATCCCCAAGCACTTGTTATCAAAGAGCTTGTGGTACTTTCGGCAAGAGTAGGGGTGGTTCATCCCACTGTCCTGGCCAGCCGCCAGCCGACAACTGCTCTGTGAAACCGCCACTTCCTCTCAGCAACTGCCTCTCTGGTTCTTGTCACGAGCTACCAGCTCACACAGTGGGTGCACACAGCACTGGCTCTGAAAACAGGGTCTATCTGAGCTCTGACACGGAGGAAGTATCGAACAGAGCATCATAAATATCAGTGAATTGTGCATGGGAAAGCCGCACTCAAACCCTACATCCTCTTCCTTTCTTGGGATCCATTAGAGAACTGCTTTCTCAGGAAAACGCCACCTAGGACAGAGGTTTCTATCTCATTTTAGAGGCAGAGGATCAACACTATAACTCCTGAGTGGCTCAAAGAGGCAACAGAACAGAGACCGGGAATGGAACTGGTATTTATTTTCAGATTATATGTCTCTCCCTTTCCCTCTGCCAAGCAGAGAAACCCACAGCCTGAATACACACTGACACTGCCAGCACCAGAAAGAGGCATGACATTTCAAGTCCACCACAAATAAAAGAGAGTCTGGCTCTTGCTCAGGTCAAAACCCTTCAATCTGAAGCCATTTCATGCACGTTTGGGGCACAGCCCATCACATTCAGTACAACACAAGGTACCCCCTGCTGCTGATCTGAGTTTTAGTTCTAGAGGGATGTGGAAAAAGACTATTTCCAAAGTTTGGAAGCCCCAGGAACAGAGCTCCCCAGTGCAAATGTATTGAATTGCTGACTGTAAATACGGCAACAACAACAGCGATAGGTGACTGCTAACGAAGGCGAGGTCAGCACATCGATACTGTGTGTGGCGATAAGTGTTCTGGCTCCATAAATTTAGGGATGAGCTAAGATTTCAAAAGAAGCAGCTGAGGGAGACAGACAGACAATCGGAAAGAAAGGGAAAAAAAGCCCTGAGTAAATCAGTGGAAGCAAATAATGAAATAAATAAAAGCAGCAGTTAATAAACATGAATAATGGATGCTTGATTTAAAAGTGGTTTACTCCAATATGATGTAATATTTGACAATCAGCCAGAGAGACTCTTTTGCAGGTTCTGGCCAGACAGAAGTCCCTGTGTAAAGCTGGTAACACCAGTGGCCCTGCGAGCATGTGGAAAATTGACTTTCATGCCATCCTAAAGGTGACTTGACGCTGGCACACGGCAACTCTCTCACTCCGCATGCACTGGGCTGCACCAAGCAGCCTCGGGCGATGCTCACAGACTCAATCTGAGAACAGCAGCAGAGCCTCAATAGCTTCCAGCAAATCCAGCAGCAAGTGCAGCCAGCCCAGTCCCCTAGCCATCCCCACCTCTGCCGTAGAGGTCGTGCAGGAAGCAAAAGACAAGTGTAGCTTGGATTTTCCTGCTAAGTTTTCATCTGACTGCAGTGTAAAGGTAAGATCTGAGCAGGCAGTGAGGAGGAGGAGAGCCAAGCACCGTGCAGGCAGGCAGCACTCAAGCTTTAGCAGCAGGATCCTGCCAAGGCACCTGCAGCCCTCACTGTTCCAGCACTGGACACTGCCCCAGCGCTGGCTGCCAGTGGCCAGGGCTCTGCCAGCCTCCTGGGCTTGGGATGTGGACAGATGTCTGCTCAAGCCTGGAATGAGGTCACCAGACTTGTTTGACTTGTGGCTGATGTAAGAGTTCAGGTACCCAGAGATTAAGATGTTCTCTTGACCCACTGAACAACCCACTCCCTAGAAAACAGCCCCGAAACATGTTTTGCCTGACCTAAGGGTAGGACAGGGAACAGGAAGGCCAGGTAATTCTGAACAATGGAATGAATTCTCCTGGTTTCATGGATTAACCCCTTGAATACTCACAGCACATCCCAGCAGCTCTGTTTTCAAACCCCAAGACACTTTCCTAAGCAGCTGAGTCCACTCTGAGTGACCCATAATGCACAAATAGGAAAATAAACCAACCCTGAAAATCATCAACACAAAAGGGGTCATTTTTATCATTTTATAAATGTACTTTTTCTGGTTTATACAAATTCTTACATTTAAATACATTGTACTTTAAATATAAAATTGTCTCTGGTCATTTACAAAATGGAAAACAAGATGGGGCGAGCCTCACCTGTTCACATTCACTCACCAGTAAGACCTGCCCTTCTACTGGTTTGAGAACAAGAGGCGACAAACATCAGTTCTTTAAAAACTGAACTATTTACAAAATGGTTAAAAAATGGAGAAAAAACCTCACATTTTTTAAAACCAGACAAATGAAGACTAAAAAAGTGAAGCTTTTGGAACTCCACAAGAAAGGAGTGGTTCTGAGCCCGAACAGGAAACGTGAGTGCAGCGGGGGACAAAGAGAAGGGTTTTAGTTACAGTAAGGTGCAAGAAAGCTGTAACGGCACACATAAAGCAGCTCTGACCTAAATCCATCATCCAAGAGAGACTGCAGGGTACGAAATTCCATTTGAAGGATTATTTTGAAATTGTTGTTCACTATTAGTTGCTAACACCCCTTTCACGTGGTTCCTTGGACTGGATACACCCACGGTAACAAGCAGTTGAAGAATACTGTGGAGAAAAACTAGTTTCAGCTTATCCACCCTCCTGTTCCTAAGTTGGAGGCTCTAAAATAAATCTTGACCCTCCTCACTCCTCACTTTCCATCCATGTGCCCTGACAGAAGGTTTGAGTTTGTGCAAAAAGTACAGACACACGGAACTGTGACAGAAAAAGACCCCCTCAGCTGCAAGTGTTAGAGATAAAATTCTCCTGAGAGCTTCTCTGGTGGAAAAAAAGGCCCCAAATCCTTCCAGGCTGATTATCTTCTATCACCAAGAACTACTGAACAGATTGAAAAATTTCAACTACATTTAGCAGAGAAGAAACTAGGGTTGAGGTGCTTTTTCCCTCCCCAAGAGAGTGAAGCACCTCTAAATCCCACAGGAATCGTTCCCAAGCAGGACTGCTCATCTGAAGCTCCAGCAGGAGACCAGACTGACTTGACAGCAGATGGTGCCTTCAGAGGAGCTTAGAAACACAGAGCACTTCAGTGAGATCCTACCACTGCCGAGAGACTTGTGTCAGGCGGGAGGCGATGTCAGTCCTGTGAGTTGCAGCACTACCTGTTTTAGAGTTTTATGTGCTGTCAGGAAGGGGAGCAAAGCCAGATGTAGATTCGATCCCACATGTGATGCTCACACCCCATACTGTGCCAACGCCAACACTTGGTGATGCCGCCGCAGCATCGAGACCACGGATCTCCACAATGTGTGACGTGGGGGATGTGTTACTCGCTAGCCACCATCCCTCACACTTGTCCTCTGAGTGTTGTGAGCAGCGCTTGGGGCTGACACAGAGCAGCAGAGTTAGGGCTTCCCTGCCCTTCACTGTCTGCTCTGAATTATCAGCTGTGTATCACCGAGATGGGTCCTCAGTGTTTCAGGAATTTGGAATTTAAGGAGAACAGGATATTCCACACTGAGCTGCAACAACCCTTCCTGAAGAACCTTCTCTGCTTAACACAGAACAGCTCCAGAAGCATTAAACGGAAGAAAAACCATAACTATCTTGGGTTGTCTGACGCTTAATGCGTTGAGAGTTGAACTTCTCACAGATGAAGCACTGATGCTCTCCCCTCTCTTCTTCACGGATGTCTGTTATCTAGCAAGTCTAAGTCACACAGCTGATGTTTTTCTTTTCTCTGATACACAGGTTCCTACAAAATTTATGCCTCAGATCTCTCTTCTGCTGTCAAATGTAGTGAAAACTAGACAATGATTAACAAAGAGAGAGAAAGATGGCTTCCCTATCAGAGAGCAGGTTACTAGGCAGCAGCAGTAGGATTGTCAGCTCACACTAAACACATCCCTCAGGAAAAACAAAGAAAACACCCAAACCACTGCACCAAACGGGGCTGGAATTCCTCACAGTTACATTTTGGAGACCAAAAGCTCCCCTCAAGGCAGCCTGTCAACTTGCGACCAGCATAATCAGCCAATGCCAAATCCCTTCACGTTTGCGCGATGCGAGTAATTATCATAACAGCCATTAGTAATGAGTTTCTAGTGTGATGTCAGCCGCTGCAGCAGGGCCAAGTGGGTGTCCTTGTCAAACACAGCTCCCTGATCAGGATGCGCGTCAAGGCGCTGCCTCGCGTGATCTGCCAGAGCTCAGCACCACACCGGAGAGGTGTCCGGCTTTCCAGAGCAGTGCTCAGGGCCCTGAGCAGATTGCTCTGCTCCTTTCCAAGGTGCAGAGGTGGCCACTGATGAAATGCCCCCAGACGAAGCAGTTTTACCTTCTAACCTCCCACCTCTGCAGGGAAAAGAACTGGATTAGGACAGCAAAGGAATTAATGAAGGAATTAACATGGCCTCACAGCAGCTCTCAGCCCTAGAGGTCTTTTCAGTGATCTCAGCATTTGCCCAGTGGACTTTAAGGAGAAATTAGATGGTGCTGGACACACCGATTCCTCACACAGAGCCAGCCCTAAATAAAGCTTTTCAGAGCAAACACTGCTGAGTGCAGGCCCTTTCCCCTGGCTGCTCACCTCCTGCTGTTTCCTCCACCTGCCTGGAGCACTCTCTTGCCCTCACTGCTGATTTCAGCCTGAGGTATAATCACAAAAAGCAGATTGTAATCAGGGAGTAAAGCTGTGGGAAAGGGACAGAAAGACATCTGGGAACAGGTCATTCTGCAGCTAGCAGTAGGGCTGTGTGCAGGAGCAGGCTGCTGCCACCACCTACCTGTGATCTCGGGGATCTTCCACCAAAATACAAACACAGAAGGGTCTCTGCAAGCCCAAAAGAGCCCCTCCTGTAAGCCTGCCCAGGAGGCATCAGAAAGCTCACGGGATACTTTGGCTTACTGGGACAGAGGTTGTTTATTGTGGATTTTTGAGCTGAGTTCCCCTCAGGGGACACTGACACAGCACAGAATCATAGAAAAATGGAAAAGCCCTGTAAGATCATTGAGTCCAGCCATGAACCCAGCTGTCCCAATCCACTGCTAAACCCTGTCCCTGAGCTCCAGATCTCCCTGACTGGGAACCAAAGCCAGGGATGGTGATTCAATCCCCTTCCTGGGCAGCCTGTTCAAAGGAGAAGTTTCTCCTGATGGTCAGCCTAAACTTCCCATGGAGCAGTTTGAGGCCATTTCCTCATGTTTTTGTTCCTTATGAGAAGGGACCAATTTCCACTTAAGGATGCTGAGTACTTACAGTGAATGCCATCACTTCAGCCCTCCAGAATAACATTAATAGAAGCATCAGACTAATGCATTATAAGAATGCCTTCCCTGGACAGCAGGGAAGGAAAGAGCCAGTCACAAGAACTCCTTTTCCTTTGTTAATTAGAAAGGGATAAAAACCTTATTAAAAAAAATTGAATACCTGGTTGGGCTCATTCAATAACCAGCCAAAGGTTTTGACCCCGAAAGCTGCCTCACGAGCCGACACATCAAGGCATGTTATAGGCTGGCTGTAGACAGAATGGAGAACTTTCCCAGGATCTTCTGCTTTCAGGAGATAGACAATGTCTTCTGCAGCTGCCACTGCGACCGGACTCCCTGCAACATCTGGAACCAGCTTAAGGAAGCTGACCTAAAAAGAGCAGACTTTCTATTGTTATTACAGCCAAAAATCCTTATAGGGCACTCCTGCTGCACACGGAGCTGACCCAACCACTGGTGTGAGGCTAGCAGCCATCCTGAGGCACGCCGGGACAGCCCAACCACCAGCTCCCCTATCTTCTGCCACCACAGCAGAATGAGGCTGCTCTGCATTTCAGCAGATGGTGAAGATGCTACTGAAAAGAGTTACAATGGGAAGGATTTACTCTCCTTGGAAAGGAGGGTGGTGATCTGAGTGTCTGTCCACCGCATGGGACAAACTGACATTTCACAGCATGGATCCAACCACAATGTAGTGTGTGAGGGTGGTTTAACCTCTTTACTGGGAAACCTCTTTAAATGTCTGGGGCATTTGTTTTATTTAAGGACTGTGAGACTGACTTAGCTTGGAAACAGGGGATTAATCAGGAGTGGTTTAAATCACAACAGTCTGATTCCTGCCATCAGAGAGAAGCTGCAAGGCTCAGTGTATTCCTGTGCACTTCTTCTTCTTGCAAAAACCATGGTGATACTCTGAGCCACCATGGAACTTGTGACTTCTAATTAAAATAGTCTCAAAACTTCCGTGACAGAAGGTGCAAAGCCTAAAGAAGCTGCACAATCAGTTACAGCTTCACAAGTGACACTATTAGCTCGTTTGCAACATCCTGCCTCAGAATTAATCAGATCGCGTTGATCTGGGATGAGACCTTGAATTTTAGCTCCAATTGTATGCGAGAAAACTGATTTACAAAATGAGCCAACTTAGTTTAATGTTGACACAAAAATAATTAGAAGCAGCCAACCTCCTACACCATATGGACTTGTACTCATTTTCACTCAGAACTCAAGCCAGCATTTCACCCTTGCTCTTCAGCAATGAAAGGCTCATCCATTAACCTGCTTCACAACCACAGTCCCGAGCAGGTAACACTGTTACCTCAGTTATAAAATGCTCTTCTAAGATTGTGAGAAGATCCCCGTTAACTGAGTAGCCGTCAGACTCACCAACTTCTGGATTTCAAAGGTTTCAATGGTTTGCCAGGAGCCTCTGTCATCAGGGCTTTCCATTTTGAGCTCGAAGCCAGATGCTGTTGCTACTGCACCACCCTCCGAACCAAGGGCTAATGCCTGAATCCTCTGGTTATGCTGGTAATGATGTATTGGCTCCCGCCCGAACATCAGGCTCCAGACGCTGACGGTTCCTGCAGACCAAGCAATAATCACTGTGAATTATCTCAGGATTTAACAAAACTTTAGGAATTCACTTTCAAAGGAGACTGCAGGGCAGGAGAGCAGAACATCAGGGCACTGCATGGCACCATGGAGGAATCCTTCCAGAATCACCTGCTCTGGTGTTAGAGACTCTGTGCCTCTAGTTCCTAATTTTTGGCTTCCAGAAAACATTGGTGTCTCCTTGACTTCTCTCCAGTTTCCTGTTTGGAGAAGCTCAGACTTACACAGAAACCTAAATTTTCCTAGATACTTGCCCTCAAACAAAACAAGTGAGGAAGAGTCCCCATGCAGGCAGCACAGTTTTAAAGCAAAGAATGTGAAGGGCAGTCATGGGTAAGGGATTTTAATCCCACTCCTAACAGTTTATAAGAAGTATCAAAGATCCTAATCCCAGTGCCCTGCAAAAAGGGAAAAGTATAGAAGGAGTTAAAAAAGCTTAAGAATACAAATCCTAAAGATCATAAAATCCTAGAATCATCAAGGTGGGAAAAGATCTTCAAGATCATCCAGTCCAAATGCCTGGCCTATAATCCTCAACCACTAACCCATCTCCTGAAACACCCTGTTGCTGGCTGTTAAACCCCTCCAGGGATGATGCCTCCACCCCCTCCCTGGGCAGCCTGTTCCAAGGCCTCCCCACTCTTTCTGGGAAGAACTTTTTTTAAGATCCAATATGATCCTCCCCTGGCACAACCTGACCACATTTCCTCTGGTACTATCGCTAGTCCCTAGGGAGAAGAGGCCAACTTCCCATCAGGTAGCTGTAGAGAGCATTGAGGTCTTCCCTCAGCCGCCTCTTCTCCAGGCTGAAGACATGGGAGTAGCACTAGAAGGACGATGTGTTTGCATCCACAGCTACCCTGGCAGAGATTGCTGATGCTCCACATACCAGCCGGGTGCATTAAAACCATAATCTGAGCAATCAGGACCAGAAGGGCCAGTCGGACTTGGAGCCACCTCTGTGCTGAATTAACATTGCAGCAACCTTGTGAGGCGATGGATAGGGCTGGAGAAGCCTGACTGCTGCCTGAGCATGGCCAGTAACAATGAAATGATTAATGGCAGCTCTTCCTTCAGCAGGAGACATAAAAGCTGTGATGGGCAGCTGCGGACGGGCACCACCGCCAGTTCACAAACGCTCCCCCCCCC
>VXBP01007619.1:419242-458411 GCA_013400115.1 Rhinopomastus cyanomelas
CCCCCCCCCCCCCCCCCCCCCCCCCCCCCGCAAATGTCCCTGAGGGGGCGAAGTAAGAGTGTGGTAATGAAACTGTGTGCAGAGCAACGGCAGCTAAATGAGTTTAAATTGATTTATGTTTGCTTTTTGTAAAGATTATTCGGTATCTGCAAAGTGCTACCGATGTGCAATAACGCAGATAATCCTTAAGATCCCTGTCTAATGGCCCTCCCACTGCATATTTATATTCCCGCCATGGGAATGAGGGCCATAATGGGGACCATTTTTGCTTTATTAGGGATGCATATTTAAATTAATCTGCTATTTGCCTAAACAATTAGCCGCCTCTTGTTTGTTTAGACAAAGCCAAAACTGCAATTAGGCTTCCATCAAAAAGATAAGTCCCGACTAAAACTGTCCCGATGGAGCCATAAGGACTCGGAGCAGAACTTCCCAAAATTACTTCTTAGCATCACGGCAATTATGTTAATTGCTTGAAAGGTAAATAACTGCTGAACCGGTTGGGTAAAAGCAGAAGTGGAGCTTGCATCAGGCACACTTAGGCTTAAAGCAAGTTAACAAATACAAATGGCCAGCAGAGCTGTGATCCCCTGCCCCACAGGGAGTGAGTCCCCAGCTCCAAGGCGAAGTGTCACCTCCAGGACAGGCGATTTAAACAAGAAAACAAGCAAAGCTCAGTGGGAAAAGGCTGCATAAGTATCTGGCGAAGGATAGGAGAGCTGGAGTTTTTCTCCAGACTGTAAGTGTTGCTGCCCAGCTCCTCCAAGCACTGGGATTCTATACTTCTTTCTTTTCTGAGAACATTCATCTCAATTAAAGACCATTTCTGGAAGGAAAAAGGCAGCTGATATGCTTTCAGTGAAGACTTTTGTTTCCAGATCTCTAGGAAGAGCATTCCGGTGATTTCAACAGAGGAAAGTTGTGCTGAACCCCTCAGAAAGTCAAAGAACCCTCTTCAGACCGCCTGAACAAAGTGGGAAACCCAGAATCCAGAGTTTAGCTCCCTAAGATTGGGCAACAAAACTGCTGTTTATTATTGTTGTTGTTATTATTTATTACTATGATTGATATTCTTAGCTAAATATTATAATTAATAATTATTAGACAATTATTCTATATATTTTTGTTACTATTTAATTATTTTAATGAAGTGTTATAATTATTTTTTATAATTATATTTCAATTATTAGATAATAACTATGCATTTATTTAGAGACAGTCTTGATTTTTAATAGTTTACATATAAATGTTATTTAAAATAAATATTTAAATAAATGGTAACTAATTATTATTATCGCATCTCAACCACCACAGAAACTGAAGACAGAAAACAGTGCATCGGATCGAGACAGGGACATTTGTCAATACTACCTGTTCAATAGCAAACTATGTCCAAAATGTCTACAAATGGTATCGCAGCGCAGGAACAGCAGCAGCAGCTCATGCACAGCCTGGTGTGAAAACACCTCTGGCAACATGGGCAAAATCAAGTGATCCATCAGGTCACACCTGCTTGATGAAGAAGCACGGACTAAGGAGTATAAAGGAACTCAAAAGGGTTGCAAAAAGCAGGGGAAACAGGAATTTTTTTCATTAGGATGACTAGTTGCTCACTAAGTGACTGCTAGCCCTCCTGCTTGTCACCCCCTCCAGAGGAGGGTGCACTCTATACGTCCACCCCCAGCAGCCACTCCCTGCCACCCAGGCAGAGGCTCTGAGCACAGAACCTGTGGACTGTATTTATTAGCAATGCAGCCTCTGACGCCGTCAATCATGTTTGTGTGGGAGCAAGAACAGGCTGCAGCCCGGTTCAGGTTATTAGTAGGGCAGCACTGAAAACATTAGGTGTAAGCAGCGCAGATGAGATCACTTCTCTGCACAGTCCATCTTCCTGCCTCCCGCAGTGCCCAGCACTTCACTGCTCAAGCACTATCGGGGTGAAGGTTGAAGTTAAGGTTACAAACATACACTGTTATTGGGCAATAATCTCAGGATTTTTGTGACTGGACTTCTCAGCAAGTTTGCTGATGACGTGAAGCTGGGACGGTTGGCTGATTCACTTGAAGGCTGTGAGGCCATTCAGCAAGATTGGGACAGAGCTGGGCAAAGAGGAATCTCATGAGGTTCAACAAGAGCCAGGGCAGAGTCCTGCCCCTGGGAAGGAACAACAGAGTGCACCAGTACAGGTGAGGAGGTGACCTGCTAGAGAGCAGCTCTGTGGAGAAGGACCTCGGAGTCCTGGTGGAAAACAAGTTCTCTATGGGACAGCAACGTGCTCTTGTGGCTAAGAAGGCACTAAGAAGAGTGGCCCCCAGCAGATTGAAGGAGGTTCTCCTCCACCTCTATTCTGCCCTAGTGAGATCTCACCTGGAGTACTGCGTCCAGTTCTGCACTTCCCAGTTCAATAAGGACAGAGATCTACTAGAGACAGTTCAATGGAGGACCACAAGGATGATGAAGAGACTGGAACATCCACCTTAGGAAGGAAGGCTGAGGGGGATCTTATTGATGTCTATAATGAGGGCTGGGCATCGAGAAGGCAGGGACAACCCCTTTTCACTTGTGCCCTGGTATAGGACATGGGGCAATGGATTCAAGTTGGAGCACAGGACATTCCACCTCAACATGAGGAAGAACTTATTTACTGTGAGGTTTACAGAGCCCTGGAACAGGCTCTCCAGACAGGTTGTGAAGTCTCCTTCTCTAGAGCCTCTCCAGAGCTGTCTGGATGCATTTCTGAGTGATCTGCCCTAGTTTTGGTCCTGTTGTGGCAGGGGGGATTAGACTTGATGATCTTTGGAGGTCCCTTCCAACCCCTGACACTCTGTGATTGTGTGCTTAGTGTTGTAAGGTCACTAAACCCAAGTGCTCAGCGATACCCCCAGCACACTCAAACCTGCCCTGCAACTGTGGTTATCCCAGCTGAAGTCCAACAATAACTCCTTGAACCCATGGAGACTTACCAGCTTGGCTTATATTATAAGAAATATAATATAATACTAAGGAAATACACCTCTTGGGTCAAGGAGGTGGGTTAATCGCAGGGAGCTGATGGGGATGGTGCAGTGGGTGACACTACACTCCTTCCATCACTTGCCTTGGCTATTCCCTTCAGCCTAGCCTGTACAAACAGCTCAGGTCTGTAAATTCACGCTGCTGAAATATGGCCTGATGGAAGGTCTAATAAAACCACGAGTGCACTGTGCGCTGTCCAGTGTATGGCTAATCCCAGCTGTCCTCCAGGTGTTGTAGGCATCAGCCAACCTTGCTCACCTCCCTCATGCTGAACCAAGCTAAGTGGCTGGAGGCTGCTCTCCTCAAACACTGCCTGTCTCTGCAGCCTGAAGCACAAACATATCCTGCTAAAGCAGCTGGTTGTACAGCTGTTTGCACATGAGTTTCTCTCTGGTGCAAGAGAACAATTTTGCACTCCCCACCTCCAATCAAAACAAAATAAATCTCTTTTCCTGTCAAATACCCCTGTTCTGTAACACGGAATGGCAGAATAAACACAGAGGCAAGAAAAGTTAAATCATATTTGTTAACATGGTGCTGGCTGCATTCACACAGCAACTCCACAGTCAGAGGCCAGCTGCCACTGGGCTACAGAGAGAGAGAGAGTGGGAAGGCTGTGTCGCGGTCAGATTCTAATTCCTAATGGCTCACTGCATCAGAGCATACAGGTAGCAGCTGCTGTCAGCTTTGGGAAAGATGTGAAGTGATCTACGTGTGTGCTAGCTGCAAAGGCAGAGGCAGAATTTTGTTCAACCTGGACATGATCATGGTTTTCCTGCTCATTCACTTTATTTTCTAAACACAACTGTGTGGAAGAGCCACAGGCTGTTCAATTCACATCACCCACACAATGTTTTTCCTGTTTGAGTCACAGCCTTTGACACTTCTACCTTGACTTAAATAAAATTAATTGTTTCACCTTTTGGAAAAAGGTAAAACCCTTCTCACAGGGATTTTTTTGTCCTCTGAGCTGGGAGGGTTAATTTATTTCCTTAGTTTCCAGAAAACCCCATATTCTTTGTGAGACTGTGAGAAATGATCATCCGCCCAAAGCTTACCTTGAATTTTGAGTTTCTCCTAAACCATTCCTGGTCAGAGGGGCCAGCAACACACAGCCAGTTTAACCACAGAAGATGCTTGGTGGTCGTCAAGTAAAATTGATGGGGACAATCAAGGGGGACAATTCCCTGACCATGATGTGAATTCAGACAGGCTGATCCAAAGCAGGGGGAATAACTACACAACCACCTCAATACCCGGAAGAGCCAGCACCCACAAGCGGCTGTAAGGGCACCAGGAATGGAAGGGAGGGCAGATCTTCAGCCCCAGCAAGCAGTACTGCCAAAATTCCCTCCCTGGAGCCTGTCAACAAGTGAGAGCACTGCTGATCCCTGCAGAAACCACCTTCTTTTGCTCCAGGCTGCTACTCTACAACTTGTGAAGAACCGTTAAGTCTTCCCAGTAGGTTTGAGAGCCTTTCCACCAAGAGCAGTGGGGCGGCATCTCCCTGCTGTGACGACACAAGTATGAGGGACGGCATTTAGGACAAAATAAAAGGGAAATGAGAGCATGTTCTCTTGTTGCAGCACATTGTTTTCAAGTCAAACTACAAGACTCTGGAGGGTGGGGGGGGAGTGACGGCTAAAGTCGACTGCTGTTTCCCAAAAGCTGTGGCTTGCAGCCAAAGCCAGGCAAGCATGGAGCAGATGGAGTCCTGGCAAGGCCTCCACTGTCCCTGCATTAGCAGCATCTGCTCATTACCCAGAACCCTCGTCTGCTTTATCTAATGCTCCAGGAAAAGCATTTTGATTTGATTCATTTCAGTTCGGTAACGTGCAACACAATTAGTGGTAAAATCAAACTGGAGGGCTTCCAGTGCTGACAATAGGAAACAAGGCAGAAGAAATATGAGGCCAGTGGGTTGGAATTCAAAAATCACAACTGTGGCTCCAGTTGCCAAGTCCCGTTGCCCCAGGTGTACAGCCAGTGCCCCCACTGAGCACTGGCACAGGCACAGGGAACTTCATCCTCTCCGCACACTCTTTTTCCCCCTCTTCACTACTTCTCCTTGCAGCCTGTTTCTGAGAGGCTGCTGCTGCTGAAAATAGCCCCCAGAAGTCACAATTCAATTTTCCTTTGGTGCCATCATGGAATTCTGCTTCGCTCTGGATTCAAGCATGCCAGAATGAGAAATCCTTCTCCTTGCTGTATTCCATGTGCTACCAGAGAAGCACTTCGAAGCAGGCACAGCCGAGCAGGATCCGCCTGCTAGTCGCTCTCTGTGATCGGGTGCCAAGGACATCGCTGCGTGAGCTCTGTTGAACTGGGAGAAACTGATGTTATCTGCATGGTTCTGCTAGCCAGGGACTCGGCAGTGAAGTCTAGACTCTTTGCCTGACAGCACCACCTCCAACACTAGCAGATGGTTTCTCTGTGTTAGTCAAACTTGCAAACAAAGAGAAAAAGAGGAGCTGGAAAAGTACAACAAAGAACAACCACACGCACTATCTTCAAAGTCATCCTGGCCCTCCCTGTGCCTAAAATCATGCTCTCCACCAGCCCGTAAATATACGCTTGCAGTTAGTAAACATCTCTAAACCCAGTCTTTACAATTCCCTGTTCACAGAGAGACTAATCTGTCCTGACTGCAGAAACTGCCCGGTCTCAGAGCCCATTAAAATTTCCAACCGACAGAATAAGACGCTGAGCTTTATGCAAACCAGCTCGGTCACAGCACACGCCGGCCTGACAACAGGAACATGAAAGATAAAACCCCCAGACAAATTATTAGATTAGTCAGTGGGAGAGTGGAAAACAAACAAAAGACCCTTTGCTAGTTTCTGGACAAGAAGCCAGCACAGCGATGGCTACACTATAATTTACTATCAGTCGAGTAAATAATATTAATGAGGGCTCTGTAACACCAGTTGCCTCTAGTCAGGAAACATTGCCCATCCACCACTTCTAGCCACAGAAAAGCCACCCTGGCATGATCAGGTAGGCAAACAGCTAAGGGTGCTGATCATCCTGAAAAGAATCACACAGAATCACAATAATTGAGGCTGGAAAAGCCTTCTGAGCTCATCCAGTCCAGCCCAGGACCTAACATCAGCACAGCGGCCACACCAGGGCACTAAAGGTCACAGCCAGCCTGTCCTCCAGGGATGAGGACTCTACCACTGCCCTAGGCAGTCCATTCCAGGCTCTGATCACCCTTTCCATGAGGAAGGCGTTCCTAACATCCAACCTAACCCTCCCTTGGCAGCTTCAGGCCCTGCCCTCTTGTCCTGGTGCTGGTTGCCCAGGAGAACAGCCCGACCCCCACCTGACTACAACCTCCCTTCAGATAGTTGTAGAGAAGGAAAAGGTCCTCCCTGAGTCTTCTCTTCTCCAGGCTAAACACTCCCAGATCCCTAATCCCTCATATTAATATATCTCATATATTAAAAGAATAACGTGGGATTCCAGATTCTGTTTGGGTTACCTGTCTGTTTCACAGGCAGGAATGCCATAATCAAAGTCAGGGGAGTATGGAGCTCCTCAGTTTTCAAAATACTCTTTATTTGTACACAAGAGGAGGATTTAAGTGTCAAAAGTGTTGCTAGAAGTCGAGCTCAGCCTGGGCAGCTCAGCTGAGGATCCCAACTGGCCAACACTGTCCAAACCCAACTTCTTAAATTGCTGTTCAACAGATAGAAGTTTGGTCTCTGGCTTTTGTTGTCTGTTATCTAAACATCTCAGTATCTGTAAAACGCTGCATGTAACTGGGATTTTATGAGAGTTTCATTATATATTAGGTCAGGGGCTTTATTTCTATCAAAGCACATAATAACCCACCGCTGCAAAGCACGAAGATGTACATCCATGCACTGAGCCAAGAACAAGTGAGGACGTGGATTAATTAGACATGGAAGTTTCCCAGTATTCCCATAACAAAGCTTTGCAGCACCCCCAAGGGAGTTTTGGACAGAGGAGAGAGGCTGGTGAAAGAATATTTAATATTTTTATAGCAAAACAAGTTATTTGCTTAAGACAGTTTGGCTGGACTACAGCCTGGCACTCAAGCTTTGTGTAGCAGCTCCAGGAGGAATTAAACATCAGGTTTAATGGGTGCTGTGTTCCAGTGCCTCCTAATGCATTGAGGGTTAGTGGCCAACTTTCTCACATAAAAGCAAGTGTGTGCGTCTGTGTGTATAGACAGGATTACAGACACACAAAAAGCTGAGCACAGCTGCTTCAGGGGTTTTTGTAAAGCCTTTTTTTTCAACAGGGAGGAGAGTTGTGGTTACTTACCGTCCTCGTAAGCCGCTGCAGCCAGGGAGCTGTTTATCCTCACAAAGGAGACGTGTGGCTGTGGTCCAGCATCGCCAGGGCTGTGCACTGCTTCCAGGATGGGGGCTGTGTAGTCCCAGGTGCGGGTGTCCCACAACCTCACCTCTCCAGAGGTGTATCTGGAAAAGAGGGGGTTTATTCATCCCCAAACATCTTCAGGAGAATGGAAGAAGTAACAGAAAGTCTCTTAAAACCCAACACCATTCACTGCTCTGAGATTTATTCTTCTGTTCACACACACTCTACGTACAAGTCCATTAACTTTGCTCATTTTATTCCCAATTAGCATCAGTCTAAGGCTCTTCTCAACAGTGCCCAGTGAAAGGACAAGGGGCACTGGGCGCAAACTGGGACACAGGAGGTTCCATCTGAACAGAAGAGAAAGCTTTTTCCCAGTGAGGGCAGTAGAGCCCTGGCCCAGGCTGCACAGAGAGGTTGTGAAGATATCCCAGACCCTCCTGGGCTGTTCCTGTGGGATCTACTCTAGGGGATCCTGCTCTGGCAGAGGGGTCGGACTGGGTAGTCCCAGAAGTCACTTCCCACCCTACGAGACTGGGACTTTGTGATTCTAAGAAGCAGGTAAATTGAAACTACAGGAACTATAAGAATTGACTGACAATCAGTTGTAGCTTTACAACTAGAACACAAGGAGGTCTGGGCTCAGCAGAGAAAAGGTCATCAGTAACATCAGTAATGTCAGGAAGGAGCCTAAACTGCATCATGGCAAAACTTTCAACTGTTACTTCTGAGTTTTTAAAAAGCCGTGGTTGTGCCCAGGAAAGGCACTTTAACCAGAGCATTTCGGTGTGGACACACAAGCCCTGATCCACACACACAAACATACCCCCTGACCTACTGCTCTTGACAGAGAAGCTTCTCAGATCAGCATATCTCATCTACCAACATCTCTAAAGACTAACAGATTCATTAAGACAATCAAGCGTTGCCTTTAGAATTAAGACTTGTCTTTCACGTCTTTCTCTACCTTAACTGAGACTTAGACTCTGTTGAAAAGGTTCTTCCTGCTCTTGCGAATACTGCATCCAGTCCCGGTGTCCTTGACATCAGATGCATATGGAACTGTTGAAGTGAGGCCAGAGGAAGCCACTAAGATGATCCAAAGGCTGGAGCACCTTTGCTGTGAGGATAGACTGAGGGAGCTGGGGTTGTTCAGCCTATGGAAGGGAAGACTCAAGGGGGACCTTAGAGATGCCTTCTAGTACCTGAAGGGAATCTACAGGAAGGCTGGAGAGGGACTTTTCCAACAGGGACCCAGCGATAGGACAAGGGGAATCCTGGGAAGAAGTTCTTCAGTGCAAAGGTGGAGGGACTCTGGAATCAGCTGCCTGGAGAGGCTGTGACTGCCCCCTCCCTGGAGGTGTTCAAGGCCAGGCTGGATGAGGCTTTGAGCAACCAAATCTGGTTGAGAGGCATCGCTGCCCGTGGCAGAGGATGGAGTAGATGAGCTCTGAGGTCCCTTCCAACCTGTGCCAGTCCGTGATCCTGTGATTCCTGCTCTCAGCTTTGTTGCTGCTTCCCGACTTCTGAGGGAAAAGGATTCCAAAAGAATGTGTGGTCAGTTCAAGACCACAATTAAAGACAAAGGAAAAGAAAAGCTTTTTTCCTTTCCATTGGATAGCTTTGGGAAACTGGAAAAGGGTTTATTAATTCTCCAACTGTATACAGAAAAGAAGAAAAGGTTAAGCAAGTTAGTGCACACAAACTAGAAACTGTGTCACAAATGCCATCACATATTCTGAGAAAAATACAATGGGAGATCACTATCGTGTTGGTCCTTGGGTTTTTTCACATTACAGACCTGGGGAAAAGAACATGTCAGTCGAGTAGAGATGAGTACCAACACCCTCTCCATTATTCATGTGTCACCCCTGCCTGCAAACAGCAGCACCCTGGCTGTCCAGACGGGTGAACTCTTCCATTCTTCAGCGTGGCTTCTCCAGCACAACGCTCATTGGGCAGGCCTGACTCCTCAGCACCTGAACTGCATCCCTCGGTGCAGGAGACATGCTTTTAAACAAAGAACCCAGACTCTGTCTTTCATGCCCAAGGTTTAAGGATTCTCGAGTCCTTCTGCTTTCTTCAGCTAAGCACGAAGGAATTCTCCCCAATCATCAAGCACCCCCAGTTTTCCTCAGTGGCAGAAATGACAAACAGTCTCTCTTTCTGCTGAGCGGTGCTCTCTAAGATGGTGGTGGCCGCATGGCCCCGGCCACATGCGAGACCCAAGATGGAGACCGACTGCATGGCCACGTCAGCAGGGGCCCCCCCACCTCTGCAAACGTGGCTTTGATCATCCCCTCTCCTCTCTCCTGTTGTCTCAGCTGCAGGGGGGAAAAAGAGGAATCCCTTCAGCTCACTGCAAGTCACTGAACGGCTGCTCCGTGGTGGGGGGGTGATGGTCGATTGGCACTAAGGTCTTGCTTCTCAGGTCTGTGTGGAGCCGCCGCATCCTGCTCTGGGCCAGATGTGATGTGTTGGGGGGGTTAGAAGCTCTCAGCAAAAAGAGGCAGAGTTAAGATCACTGCCCCTTTCATCTTGTCACCTAGCTGACACCCCTTAACTGCAGGTACTTGGGACAGCATCACCTCCCCCCAAGACAGGTCACTGGAGGTGTCCTCTTAAAGCAACATAACTTTTTCTTCATGAAAGCACAAATTCATACAACTGGAAATTCTGGTAATTTTCAAACTGCAACAGAATGATTCTGCTAAGGTTTACCAGTTAGAATCTGGCTGTCTGCGAGGAAACCTCTAAAAAACTACCTTCTTCAGGAAGTGAAGGCAAGTGTCTCCTAAAGGTGTAGATGTCAGACTTCAATTCAGGCTACCCAGTGCTTTGAGGGGCACCATGCAATGGAGTTAGAGCTTCTCTGGAGCAAATCACTCCCAAGATCTCCGGGTGAAAACACTCCACTACATACAACTAATGAAAGAGCCTGAGGGAGTGGTGGAGGCTGTCAAGCAGGAGATGCACAGGGACCCTCAGCACCACATTGGGAAGAGAGGAGAATGGTGCCCTCCTTCACCTGGCTTCCTCCTCAGTGCTTAAGGGTGAGACAGAAGAAAATGAAAGAATAGGGTGAGACAGCACTTCTCCATCTGCCTACTTTTGCAAATGAGGCCCAACCCCCCCGCAAATCCCACTGACATCCCCAATTTACAGCAGTGCTGGTTAAAATAAACAGGTCAAGAAAGGTGCTTCCTCTAAGCAAAGTGTGTCATGCTGGAGCAAACAGAATACCCAGTGAGACCATCACAACTCTCTGCAGTTCAGCAAACTTAAGAAGGGCTCGTTCCAGAGATGTTTTTGGAGAGAACCTGCAATGGGACAGGTCACAGCACAGATCTGCTGCAGACCCCTCTATAAGAGCAGGAACATTTGAGAAACACTTGAATTTTGAGCTGCTTTCTGTTTCTCTTTATGTTTGGGTTGTTTAGGGTCATCTTTTCAAGCTTCTTTTAATGCAAGGAGTAGCAGATTGCTCCCAAGGGAGGAGCTGAAATTCCCCTGTCACTAAGCGACCCTGAAAAGTGAGTTCCAAGGGAGACATAAATACATAGAGCTGACAGCACTAAGTAATCGAATATTCATTCTCATGCCTGGAGAAACAGTGAAGGAAGAACAGCATCTCCTCCTGGTGCATTTAGGCACTTGCTCTCACACTGTCCAGCCTAGGGCTGTAGAAAGAGTATCACTGGACGAGATGGGATGGGAAAAGGGAAGAGATGCAAGGCTCACAACACTGCTGCTGGTGTTTCTGTACAGAATGGGACAGAAGGCTCCAGACATGTTGCCTTCCATAAAACATAACATGGACTGCAACCATGGAATTAAAGATCCAACATCCCAGCATCACAGTAAGTGATTAAATCTGTTTTATCTCAGAATTCAACCAATTTATGGATTCACAGAAGATGCATAGACTGGTTTGGGGTAGAAAGGACCTCTAAAGATCACCTAGTCCAGCCCCCTGTTCTGAGCAGGGGTATCTTCTACCAGACCAGTTGCACAAATCCCTGTCCAAGCTGACCCTGGAACACTTCCTGGGCTGGGGCATCCACAGCCTCTCAGGGCAACCTGCTGCAGCACCTCAGCCACCTCACGAGCAGAGGCAGTTTCCTCTGCCCACACATCCGTATCTTTCCTGGGCTGGGGAGACCAGCAGGTGACAGGAGCCTAGAAGCAGTTGTCAAAGCACCAAATTACTTTCTTGGTTTATTTCATTTAGGGTTTTTGTTGCACATCTTCAAAAAAAAAACTAAGGAAGCAGCTAGAAGGAGGCTTAATGCTGAAGGCCAACACTTCTTCCTGGGAGAACTGTGGTCTTCTGCTTCTCCAGAGCAATGACTGTCTCTAACAGATTTCCTTGATTTGCTGCTGTTCTTCATGTGCCACCACAAAAGGTCTGGTTTAATTTCTAACACCCCATCAGGCAGCCTTCTTGTCCTCAGAATGAGGAAACTCACCAGGCCCAAGGGACCTTGGTGGCCCTCTGAGGGACTCCTCTCAGTGCAGGAGTCTGGTGGAATCCAAGCTGTCTTGTCCCTTTTCTTGGGGTTCAGAGGGGATGGCACCTCTTCATTAGAGGTGCAAAATGCGAAGGAAGGGCTCAGAAGATCCACAGCCATCAATAAAATAAGAGCTGGTGCCAGGGAAAGGAGAGCCTACAGGGCAGCCACGTGTGGAGGATAACTCAACCAGCTAGTGCCAGGGGCTCCTACGCACAATGGAGGTGTGGAGGGCAGTCCTGACATGAGGTCACCCTGCAGCCTCCTCATCCTCACCCCTGACCTCTCCACTGATGTACAGGTACACACAGAAGAACTTCCACTTCTACACCATGAAGCTGTCCCAACCCTAGCAAGGTCCTGCAGAACACAGGAGGTTGTTATGTGGAGCTCAGGTCTGTTCTAGGGGGTTCAGACACCACAGCACAATCCATACGAGGATCCTGGCCATAACGTTCACTCCAGTTCCACCCTGATGGAGAACAGGGAGCACCAGATGGCCCAGGGGAACCCTGCAAGTACCCACCAAGCTCTACCTTCATGTGTGACTTTACAGACACCCCACCAGTGCACTGCAGGACAGGACAAGAGCTGTATGTCCATTAGAAAGAGGAGGGCAGCGAGGAATCTTTTGCCCATCCATAAATATCCCTCGTTCCCCCATTTCCCATTACAGCAACACCACTCATATCCTTCCCATCGCAGCAAACCAGTCCCAGCAAACCTAAAGGATCCAGAGGGGCATTACAAGATAATGTTGGAAACCTAAGTGGAGGTCTAGGTTTGGGCAGGGAACCAGCGCAGGGAAATGGGGGAGATAAAGCATCTCCTGGGCTGACAGCAACGCTCCACTGGCTATCGCCGTGTGCCCATTTCCAGTACACACTGGGTCGGTACCAGAACTGAACTGGAAGGGTTTCAAACACAGATTAATCCAATTCAGATCTAAAAATTTAATGGTTTCAAGTCCCTCTGTTTAATGCTGCTGCAGAGAACACCGCACTTTCAATCAGTAACCACAACAAAAGGCTTTTAAACTGCTAAAGCATTGTCGGGCTGGAAAGAACTAAAAAGGATGCTTTACAGCAGCTGACCGGTAAATCTGCCACATTGCTGGGGACGGTTACAGACAAGAACATGCCACACTTCAACCTATTTCTGCAGCACTTCACTGTTTCTATTCATTTCCTACCACAACTTCTATGCTTTGAGGTGAAAACATCGTTTGGGTCGTCACTGCTGAATGAAAGGAGCTGAGGCTGAAGCCAGCCAGCCTACAACAGGCACAGGCCTCCAGAAAACCCACCACAACGTCTTTCTGTTCAATGTAACAGCAGCACAGAATCCTAGAATGACTGAGACTGGAAAAGCCTTCTGAGCTCATCCAGCCCAGCCCAGGACCTAACATCACCACAGTGCTCACACAGGGCACCAAGGGCCACAGCCAGTCTGGCCTTCAACAACTCCTCCAGGGATGGGATGGGGACTCCACCAGTGCCCTGGGCAGTCCATCCCAGGCTCGGATCACGCTTTCCATGAGGAAGGGATTCCTAACTGTCAACCTAACCCTCCCCTGGCAGCTTCAGGCCCTGCCCTCATGTTCTGGTGCTGGTTGCCTGGGAGAAGAGTCTGACCCCACCTGACTGCAACCTCCCTTCAGATAGCTGTAGAGAGGAAGAAGGTCTCCCCCTGAGTCTTGTCTTCTCAGGCTAAACATGCCCAGCTCCCTCAGCCTCTCCTCATCTGACTCCTTCCCCAGACTCGTTGCTCGTCTGGACCTGCTCCAGCACCTCAATCTCTTTTTTTGAAGTGAGGAGCTCAGAACTGCCCCCAGTACTCAAGAGGAGGCCTCCCCAGTGAACACGTTCTATTCACTGTAACACCAGCAACACCCAGCTGCTGCATTTTCTCCCCTGGAGACCCAACTTCTTTCCTGGACTTTTACTTCACTTTGCTCTCATTCTTCTGAGTGTTGCAGTGCACAGACAGGAGAAGCAGGAGCAGCAAGAGAAAGACCAGAGCTGAATTTTTCTAACTCTCCTTCTGCTTGGCAAGGGCAGCTCTGTAATTCTGGATGCATATGGATATATCTGTAAAAGTCAGCCTGTAAATTAAGCTTCAGATTTACAGACAGGCCTAAAAAAACCCAATGGAGTAGAATGAAGCAACCAGAGGTGGAAGGCGCATGGCACGCGGAGACGGGTAAACGCTGTGTTCATCTGGTATCTATAGATTCAGCACAACAAAAAGACCCACCCGCTAATCAAAAGCATCCCAGCTACTTTTTACTGGTAGTAGTGTCACAAAGAGCTGCACAGACTCCTCATGTATTCTCACAAGAGCAAAAACAGAGGACTGGAGGAAAAGGAACTGAGGGTTAAAAGCTGCCTGTGTCCCATGATGGCTGGGAAGCAGGTGGTGAAGAGCAGAGCACATGTGGGAGGAAGCTGAGCTGGAGGCTGGGCACTGCTCTAATGAAGTGGTGCTGAAGAGGCAGACGATTTCATAAGGAGAAAAACATCAGGAAACTGGTCAAACACACAATCTCATCTGAAAAAGCTCAACTGTGCTGGCCAGCAATCGCCACAGCAAATCTGGAGAAGAGGAGGAGGGGGGAGGCTGATCTCTCTCCAGAGCCCCAGATGTCTTTATCGTTGCCTAATGACAATTATACTCAACCAATTAAGACACTGCTATCACAGTTGCATTGTTAGCAAGCCTTTGGCCCCGAGTGTTGATGGCTGTCTAATTAGTGTTTGTGCAAAGTACAACTGCAACTAATATATAAACTGACAAATACACAAAAGAAAAACTGTTAGCAGGAACATTTTCAAAACAGTCGAGGCTCCACTTGATTCAGCCCATGGCAGCAGCAAAGACAAACTGTTTTTCTTCATGGTTTGCTTGCTGCTGGCACTGCAGGATTTCTTTTCCAACCAGCAGGTCAGCCAGACCGGGGCCTGGGTTTGGTCAGAATAGGCTGCTGGTGTTGGTGCAGTCTGTGGGCTGCTGCAAGCACCCCCTCCAGGACAGGTCTTACTGCTCTACGTTGGTCCAAACACCAAAGACTTTTGTGACAAGACCTTCAGAATGATGTTCATGTTCTCCATGTTTTCTCTAAAGACTCTGTTGCAGGAAAATAAAAAGGAAGGCGAATGAAGAAACCTTTGTTTCACAGTCAGGGTTGATTTCCAGAAGGCAAAGTCTGTTCAGTTTCCAGATACCTGCGGTGATCAACAAAACAACCCAAAAAAACCCCCTCAACCCAACAACTTTGTTTCAGGCAGTCAGTCACCATCTGTTAATACTCAGAAGATCTTATTATGAAGTCCTTACAATGTCAGTGCGGTTTATGGAAGTCAGGAGGAATTTTGCTCAAGTAAGAATCTGCAGCCCCAGCTCTGTTTCATCAGATGCCTGTCGATACATGAAATAACGAGTATTTTGCATTGTCTTGCTGCAATAAGCATCTCAGACCCTTCACCCTGATTCCACCAGAAGTAACTAACCAGTCCTTCCTGTGATTCATTATGGTATCCAACCAGTGCCCCCTCAGCACGTTAAGAATGAGGTCCAATTAAACAGACAATCCCAAACCCCAAAGCTCTGAAGTTTCATCTTCTCCGCAAGGCTCAGGTAAACCACTGGTAATTCATCACCTCTCGTTTCAAAACCCCTCTTCCTCAAAACCACTGTGAGCTGGGAGATACCTCAATCACAGCCCACAGTACTGTAATTGAATGGGTTCTCTTCCCTTTGTTACACTCAACGTTAAGACCCACAACTCTCCTCTGAGGTGAGGGGCAGCGATGGACTGCTTAGACACATTGACCATGGTGCGGGATGCCGCATAGAGTAAGGCTGGATGAAAGGTGACAGTTCCAAGCCTTCCTGTGTTCCAGTTCCGGCAATTTATGGATTCTGCCACTGCCTATGCGACAGGTCACTTGGCTAAGAGGTTCCTTAAGGGAAGGATTCAGGAAAAGCGTCTAGTAGCAACGATGGAGTAAAGAACTACTTTATACAGCAGAGACAAACAAAAATAGAACAGAGTGACAAAAAAAAATCACCACAAATGGAACAGAGAAGAGAACATGTTCTGCTATTAGCAGGAAGCAACACCACGAAATATGAGATAAACCACAGGGGGGTAAACGAGAACCAGCATTTGCAACAACCCCAAGGCTGGTAAAAGAACGTAATGTAGAAAAGCGCTGACCCCTCTTTCATCCAAACAGTACTCTGGGTGGCTGATTTATGAGTACAGCTATGAAAAAAAGTTACTAACTGGTACTAAAATTGATCTGGAAACACTTTAACATGCAGGAAATAGATTGTGGGCATCCCTGTGATGGGTTCCCAAACTCTTCTGGGAACTCGACTTTCCAGTCCATCAGCCCACATCCATCTGTGATAGAAAGAGAGCTGTGGAGAGCTTCTGCCTCCCTTCTTCAGGCTTTATTTAGGAAATCAGAGCTCTAGAAAAGTGGGTTAAGCTGCTAGAGACGGCATGTGGTTGTGATTTGTGACAAAATTAACATTTCACCACTGTAAGTCCTTCTGCGTGCCTCAACTTATTGATCTGAAGTGCATGCAAATCTCATACCAAGGGAACAGAAACAAGCCACAGGGTTATATGGCAAGCAAAACACTTTAACGAGCACATGCAAAAGTTAGAGAAAGCCAGCGTCTCTAGGAATTTCATTTTTAAGGCCTAGTCCCATCATTTAGATGGGAGGTTCCAGTGGAATATTGTGTCCAGTTCTGGGCCCCTTAGTTCCAGAAGGACACACAACTGCTGGAGAGAGTCCAGCGCAGAGCCGCAAAGATGATGCAGGGAGTGGAACATATCCCTTATGAGGAAAGGCTAAGGGAGCTGGGTCTCTTTAGCTTGGAAAAAAGGAGACTGAGAGGTGACTCCATGAATATTGATAAATATGTGAAGGATGGGTGTCAAGGAGGATGGAGCCAGGCTCTTCTCAGTATCATCTAGTGATAGGACAAGGGGCAATGGATGTGAGCTGGAACACAGGAGGTTTCACATCAATATGAGAAGGAACTTCTTCCCAGTGCGAGTGACAGAGCACCGGAAGGAGCTGCCCAGGGGGGTTGTGGAGTCTACCTTCTCTGTCCATCTGGACATGTTCCCGTGCAACTGGATCTAGGTGATCCTGCTGTGGTGGGGGGACTGGACTGGCTGATATGCTCTTGTGTGACTTGGTCTGGGGGATGCTGCTGTGGCAGGGGGATTGGACTGGATGATCTGTCAAGGACCCTTCCAATCCCTAATGATTCTATGATTCCATGATCTTTTGAAGTCCCTTCCAACCCCTAATGTTCTGTGATCTTTGGACTCTATGATTTCACTCTGTTCAAGGAAATGTTTTACTGTGGGGACTGCCTAAGGCAGGAGGAAAAAAAAATAAATTAAACAATTCTTCTTTTTCAGAAGAATTCAACGGGAATTATTACCAAATTGTAGTGATGCACACTGTCAAAGGTGGCTGTGTTTCTGGGCACCTGTATCCAAATCTGTAAATCCACCTCATGGCATTAGGAGAGGACAAAGGAAGAGGAAAGTAAGGTGAGAGAAACAGAAGTGCTTTATTATCTTAAAAAGGATCAAATGGAGGTTGTAGAGAGGTGGGTGTTGGCCTCTTCTCCCAATTGAATAATGACAGGACCAGAGGAAATAATCTGAATTTGCAGCAGGGGAGATTTAGATTGGATAGCAGGTAGAAATTTTTTACTGACAGAGTGGTTGGGCACTGGCGTAGGCTGCCCAGGGAGAAGGTTGAGTCACCATTCCTGGAGGTAAGAAACAGGTAGCCATGGCTCTTTGGGAGCTGCTCTAGTGGCAGAGATTGTAGGAGGGTTAGTTAGTGTTTGATCTGGTTGAGTGTTTCTGGTGCCAGTGCCTGATCAGGGTTTGGGTTCTGCTGTTGCTGTGTGTGTGGTTGGAGTCAGTGATCTGAGTCACAGAGTCACAGAGTCACAGAACAGTAGGGATTGGAAGGGACCTCAAAAGATCATCTAAGTCCAATCCCCCTGCCAGAGCAGGATCACCTAGACCAAATCGCACAGGAACACATCCAGGAGGGTTTTAAACGTCTCCAGAGAGGGAGACTCCACAACCCCTCTGGGCAGCCCATTCCAGTGCTCCAGCACCCTCACTGTGAAGAACTTGTACGTCGGTCTGCAAATCTGCCAGGCAGCCCAGCGAGGAGGCACTGAGGGCAGAGGGCTCACGGTAGTGCATATGAGGAGGACAGGGCCACGTACCCAGACTGGAGGGCACACAGGCCCTACCAGAGATGCACATGCAAGCTGGCCACTCTTCCCTGTCCAGTGCCCAGGGTGAGCTGCTGTGGCCAGGACCTGTTACACCCCACCAAAGGCACATTGCTGAGGCCAGCAGCACAACCTCAGCTTACTTCGCTGCAAGCTGTGTCCACAGGACGGCTCTGGCTCAGAGCTGAGCCCCACACTCATGGGCAAGGTGACTCAGGGCACCCAGGAGCCAGAGCCTCCAGCTGGGAATGGCTCACAGTATTTATTTACATAAATAAATGAGATGTCCTTTCCAACCAGGAATATTCTATGATTCTGTGAATTTGGGAAGGATCTGGTCCATCAGCCCTATTACCTCACAAAGGCCAAATGCATAAAGCAGCAAATAAAACAACAGCTCTAGTTACACAGAAAACACCACCTGAATATGGTAGAAATTCATAGGTGAACCTGTTGGACTGCAACCAGTAGAGAGGGAAAGTATCATCTCAGCTCCTGGCACCAATGGCTATGGCCCAGGGGCTGGTGGGTTGTGAACACGTGGGCAGTAAACATGAAATGTGCACAGAGTTTAGTGAAAAGAAGGATGACTTTGCCTGAGCTCAGTAAAAAACCAAGCACTACAAAGTCAAATACAGAGAGTAGTGCTCAATAGCTCAAAGTCCAGAGGGAGAGCAGTGACAATGGTGTCCCTCAGGGGTCCACGCCGGGACCTGTACTGTTAATACTGTTATCAATGCTGCCAATAGTGGGATTGAGGGCATAATCAGCAGATTCAGAGGTGACACCAAGTTGAGTGGCACTGTCGATAAGCCAGAAGGACAGGAGGTCATCCAGAAAGACCTAGACAAGCTAGAGGTGAGCCCAGGTGAACCTCATGAGATTCAAAAGAGCCAAGTGCAAGGTCCTGCCCCTGGGTCAGAACAATCCTTACTGTCAATCCAGGCTGGGGGAGGAGGAGATAGAAAGCAGCCCTGAGGAAAGATCTGGGAGTACTGGTGGATGAGAAGCTGGACATGAACAGACAGTGTGCGCTTGTATTTCAGAAGGCAAATCACAGCCTGGGCTGCATCAAGAGTAGTGTGGCCAGCAGACCACAGGGGGATTCTGCCCCTCTGCTCTGCCCTGGTGAAACCTCACCTACAGTCCTGTGTCTGGCTCTGGAGCCCTCAGAACAGGAAGGACAACACAGGAAGGATGGAGCTGGTCCAGAGGAGTCCACGAAAATTATCGGGGGCTGGAGCACTTCTCTGCTACAGGGACAGGCTGAGAGAGTTGGAGTTGTTCAGCTTGGAGAAGACAGGGCTCCGGGGGGACCTGATAGTGACTTTCCAGTCCCTGAAGGGGACTACAAGAAGGCTGCAGAGGGACTGTTTATGAAGGCCTGGAGTGACAGCACGTGGGGCAATGGTTTCACATCAGAGAACGGCAGATTGAAATGGACTGTTAGGAAGAAGTTGTTTAGCAGGAGAGGGGTTGAATACTGGAACAGGTTGCCCAGGGAGGTAGCCGAGGCCCCATCCCTGGAGATCTTAAAGGTGAGGCTGGACAAGGCTCTGGGCAACCTCATCTAGTCAGAGATGTCCCTGCTCACTGCAAGGGGGTTGGACTGGATGCCCTTTGGAGGCCCCTTCCAGCCCAGGCCAGTCTGTGGTTCTATGAAGGTCAAAAATAACAACTGACTTCATAATACTGAGGCTTCCTCTGTACCCATCACATCTCGTTGTAGCCATGCATTCTTCTGCGCTCAGCACAACCTCAAGGGAAACCAGCAGCTTAATGGTGAGGCAGGCTGGAAAAACATCTCACACAAAGAGCCAGTATCAAGCTTCTCCTCTTGGTTTCACCTGAAAGGCTCTTTTTTCACAAGATGACAGAGAAGCCAACGTGGTTGTCACTTAACACAACCTTACCCAAGCCCTGGCGTTTGTCAGCTGACCCTTCTGAACTCATGAGGTCATTGCTGTTTTCAACCCTTCTAAACAGGACTCGCTGGAAAAAAGAGAAGGTCTGACACTTATTACTTCTTAACGATGATGGGAATGAGTGACGAGGACACAAAAGGCTCAGGCTCGGGGAAGGCTGCAGGAGAAAGGTGAGTATTGTTACTACAGCCTTCCCACTGCTTTACACCCAGGCTCTCAGTCACCTATCAACGCTCTGCCAATTACACCAGTGAAATTTAAGCAATTAAAGTCAGGCAGGGGTTTGTTCAGGCTGTTTGAGACTTTGGTTTGTTAACTTTTATCCATTTTCATTACTAATTAATATTTTGGTGTCCTCAGGTCTGCTCACTGAATTAAGACACAAGAGCAAATAATAACTACCTTGAGAATTGCCCACAAGCCCTATGGCTAGAAAACCAAATTAGATGAGAGTTGAGGTGAAGTTTTGAAAAGTGCAGAAGTGTTTTCAAGCCTTTTGGGCTAGTTTCACACATCATTACGGAGCTAAAAAGAGTGACAAGTGCCTATTTTTTCCTTTAAAAGTCATTTGCAGGTCACCTTTGAGCAAGAGGAAAGCAGAGCGGGAGGTGATGGAAGAGAACAAAGAACCTACCCTACAGTAGCAGCTACTCCTGTGTCTGTCTGTTGCTCAGAGTGATTTAAACTGGAAGGTCCAAACCCTTTTGAGGTGCTGCAGCATTTACACACAGTCACTTCCATCTGCCTCCTCCAGAGTAAAGTGTAAGAAAACAACTCCAGCGCATTTAGTTTCTCAATATAACAGAGTTGAACTACCACTGCTGCTAAACCAGATGATTCCCCTGACCACAAAGGATGTTTAGAAATAGCTTTCTTTGCTTCTCATTGCCCTTCAGAAGTATCACTTGGAGAACTACCCAGTGCATGTGCCAGGCATGTTCCACCCAGGGTGGCGGGGAAGTACTCATGTGCCAAGAAGGCCAAAGGCACTCTGGCCTTCAGCATCAGCAGCAGTGCAGCCAGCAGGACCAAGAAGGTGATCCTGCCCCTATCCTCAGCCCTGGTAAGGCTGAGGTGGCGGTTTGGGCACCGCAATACAGGAAGGACAGGGAGGGGCTGGAGAGGGGTCAGAGAAGGGCAACTGGGCTGATTAGGGGTCTGAAGAACAGGTCTGATGAGTAGAGGCTGAGGGAGCTGAAACTGTTCAGCTTGGAGAAGAGGAGGCTGAGGGGAGACCTCACTGTTCTCTACAGCTACCTGAAAGGAGGTTGCAAAGAGTTGGCCTCTTCTCCCTAGGGACCAGCAATAGGACCATAGGAATGGGGCCAGGTTGTGCCAGGCGAAGCTGAGGTTGGATTTTAGGAAAAACTTCTTCCCAAAAAGAGTGGGAAGGCCTTGGAACAAGCTCCCCAGGCAGGGGGTGGAGGTACCATCCCTGGAGGGGATCAACAAATGAGCAGCCAGGGTTTTTCAGGAGATGGNATTAGGGGTCTGAAGAACAGGTCTGATGAGTAGAGGCTGAGGGAGCTGAAACTGTTCAGCTTGGAGAAGAGGAGGCTGAGGGGAGACCTCACTGTTCTCTACAGCTACCTGAAAGGAGGTTGCAAAGAGTTGGCCTCTTCTCCCTAGGGACCAGCAATAGGACCATAGGAATGGGGCCAGGTTGTGCCAGGCGAAGCTGAGGTTGGATTTTAGGAAAAACTTCTTCCCAAAAAGAGTGGGAAGGCCTTGGAACAAGCTCCCCAGGCAGGGGGTGGAGGTACCATCCCTGGAGGGGATCAACAAATGAGCAGCCAGGGTTTTTCAGGAGATGGGTTAGTAGTTGGGGGTTAGAGGGCAGACCGTTGGACTTGATCATCTTGAACGTCTTTTCCAACCTTGATGATTCAATGATTCTGTGATTTACTGAAGCACTGGAGCAGATGAGCCTCACTAGCTCTGACTCAAAAAAATCAAACCTCTAGAAGAGACACCAGTACTTATTGGGGGAAAGAAGAAGCAGCAGGGGCTGACTCCCAGCCTGGTCTGTTAGATGCGCTTGGACTCCACGTGGTATCTGCTAGCTGCAACTCTGTGATACAGCCCTCAGCTCTCCAGTTATCTAGGCTCTTCACTCACGGCCTAATGCTCTTTTTTCCAGCCAAGGAACACTGAAGAAAGAAAAAGCAGATGCATTTCAGTTTCTGGCTCTTTGGAAGGCTGCTCTTCCTCTGGATCTCTTCTGTTTGTTTTCATTTGGAAGCTTTGAGAGCTACAAACAGCAGCAGTGAAGGCACCCTGCCCTATCTGCAAGGCTAACACGATGCACAATAAAACATCACTGTGACCCCAGCACATGTGGAGGGGCTATTTACGGGGCCAGATGATCACTGCTAACACAAGACAAGTTTAGCACAGCTGCACATGAGCATTTCACACACAGCTGGCTGGACAGCAAAGCTGCATCACAGCCCACCACAGACAGGTTATACCACGGACAGGTTACACCACAGGTCCACTGGGCACTGAAAACACAGGGACTGAGAGGGTGTCTGACTGCAAATATGCACCAATGTGGCTGTAAACACTGCTGGGAAACAAAAATAGTTGTAATTTTACTGTCTAAGCAGGTTTTGGTAAAAATAAAATAAAGAAGTGTAGGATTTTGTAAACAGAGGGTGAAGAAACCAACCAACCAGTAGCACTAGGTACAGTGAACCTAGTAGAGGTTCACCAATAGTAGTGAGACGATCACCAGTAGTAACTCCTAAAAGCCAATCGAGCAGACACATAATTGCTTTAAGTATACTCTGACTTAAAGACAAAACTGCACTTGTACTGCATATGGAGAGAGGGGAGAACAACATCCCTTTATAGCAGATCCTCCGAGACATGTAACTGTAGAAAGGCTGGCGAACGCAGCATTGATTTGGAGTGAGGTAACCACAAACACCACTGTCTCAAATGAAAAGGGATTCAAGGTCTGACCCAGAAAACAAGCATCGTAACCACTGGGATGCAATTTTAATGATAAACACAAGATGCTCCGTATGCGGGCCAGATTGAATTATCTGATGTCAGCTAGTCAATGCGAAGGCGCTCGCAGAAAGAGGAGCCGCTCGCAGCCACCTTCAATACCGCTCAGGTTGCACTTAATCAATCCTTGATATTCTGCCATCTTCTGGCTTCGGCTCTGGCAGCAGAGCAGAGAAAACGGGCAAGCACACGAGACAGGCGCAGTTCTGTAAGGGAGGGCTAATGCTGGGCAGTTTAGCTTTGCTTCCTTACGCAGAATTAACAGACAGATCTGCTCCTGAGCCAGCTCAGGCCACCTACGCCTCTGCCTATCACACAGGTAGCTGCTTTAACTCTGCTTGTGACCTGTGCAAATCCCTTTTCAGGAAGACTTAAATCAAAGCTCTACAGCAACTGACATTTAAATGATCCTACCTCCAATGGGACAGTGAAGCACACAAGGTGAGTGAGGTCTGTGACTGCACAGGTTCAAATCCAGTAAGACTGTTCAGTGTCCTGCTCCACAACACCCGCAGAGAACCTCTTTCTCTCTCCACCCCTTTTTAATTTTTCTAACTGTTATCTGAAGTCCCAAGACGACGAGTTGAAGCTCCTGAAAGCAGGGAGCAGCTGCCACACACTGCCACAGTTTCCAGCTATAAAGACAGTGCAATGCCTGGCTAGCCTGAGCCACAGCGCAGCAGCTGCTCCCTGAAGGCAGACAGCAAAAACCTGTTCAAGATTCAGCAATCCCATTACCTCCAGTGAAGCAACCTGACTGGAGAGGAAAGAAAGGGAAATGATGACACAAGCCACTGCTTGAGAAATGCCACACAAAATCCTGGCCTGTACCAGTACTAGTGTGGCCTGCAGGAGTAGGGAAGGGATTGTCCCCCTGTACTGGGCACTAGTGAGGACTCACCTTGAGTACAGGAGTCAGTGTTGGGCACCTCAGTAAGATAAAGACCTTGAGGGACTGGAGTTGGGTCCACAGAAATGCAAGCAACAGGGATGAGGAAGGGTCTGGAGAACAAACCTTGTGAGGAGCAGCTGAAGAAACTGGAGCTGCTTAAAATCACAGAATCACAGAACACTAGGGATTGGAACGGACCTTGAAAGATCATCTAGTCCAATCCCTCTGCCACAGAAGGATCACCTAGATCAAGTTGCACAGGAACATATCCGGGCAGGTTTTAAACATCTGCAGGGAAGGAGACTCCACAATCCCCCTGGGCAGCCCCTTCCAGTGTTCTGTCACCCACACTGGGAAGAAGTTCCTTCTCAAATTGATGTGGAACCTCCTGTGTTCCAGCCAACACCCATTGCCCCTTGTCCTATCACTAGATGATACTGAGAAAAGCCTGGCTCCATCCTCCTGACACCCACCCTTCACAAATTCATAAATATTAATGAGGTCACCCCTCAGACTCATTTTTTCTCAAGAGACCCCGCTCCCTCAGCCTTTCCTCATAAGGGAGATGTTCCACTCCCTGTAGTCCAGGCTCTGCGCTGGATTCTCTCCAGGAGTTGTGTGTCCTTCTGGAACTGAGGAGCCCAGAACTGGACACAATACTCCAGAGGTGGTCTCATCAGGGCAGAGCAGAGAGGGAGGAGAACCTCTCTGGATCTGCTAACCACCCCCATTCTGATCCACCCCAGGATGCTGTTGGCCTTCTTGGCCACCAGGGCCCACTGCTGGCTCCTGGTCATCCTGCTGTCCACCAGGACCCCCAGGTCCTTTTCTCCTACACTGCTCTCCAACAGGTCAGTCCCCAGCCTGTACTGGTGCCTGGGGTTGTTCTTGCCCAGATGCAAGACTCTGCACTCCTCTTGATACAGTTCATTCAATGTCTCCCTGCCCAGCTCTCCAGTCTGTCCAGGTCCTGTTGAATGACAGCACAGCCTCCTGGGGTGTTGCCCACTCCTCCAAGCTTTGTGTCATCAGCAAACTTGCTGACAGCGTTTTCTGATCCCTCATTCAAGTCATTAATTAATAGATTGAATAGTATGGGTCCCAGTACTGACCCTTGGGGGACTCCACTAGATACAGGCCTCCAACTAGACTGTCCCATGACCACTACTCTCTGGCTTCCATCCTGCAGCCAGTTCACCATCCACCTCACTACTCAATCGTTCAGACCACACTGTCACAGTTTGGCTGCGAGGATGCTGCAGCTAACTATGTCAAGTGCTCTGCTGAAGTCAAGATAGACCACATCCAATGCTTTGCCATCATCTATCCACTTAGTTATGCCCTCATAAATGGCTATCAGGTTGGTCAAGCATGATTTCCCTTTGGTGAAATCATGCTGACTGTCTCAGCTGACCCTCTTGTCCTTGCTGTGCCTTGACAGTGTCAAGGATAAATTATTTCATCATCTTTCCTGGTTTGGAAGTGAGGCTCAAGAAAAGGAGGCTGAGGGGAGACCTTGCTGTCTGCAACTGCCTGACAGTGGGGTTTGGTCTCTTCTCCGAAGGAACAAGGGACAGGACAAGAGGAAATGGCCTCAATCTGCCCCAGGGAAAGTTTAAGTTGGCCCTGAAAGATTCTACAAAAACTCACTTTAAGATCATCACCAACTCAAGTCTTGCAAAGTCACTCACTGGTTCAGCTTCAAGTCTTGCTGTAATCTCTGATTATTCACACATGAAGCTCTACATGTAAGTGTTTGTGAAACTGAAGAGACAATCATTACTTGTAACATAACTGATATTTATATCGAGAAGAAAATCGACTCTGTTAACCTCAGCTATTAAATTACCTCTTCATACCAAAAGCAACCAACAGTTCAGTATTGATCACCAGATACATTACACCTTTATGGCAACATTAAAGCACAGTGCCATTAGGGACGATACTACAGGCTGGGAGAGGACAAGGAGGGTTTTAGCTGGATTTAAAAGCAAACACAGAACAAAGTCCCAGCAAATTCCTCCTAAAACCTTCACAAAACCACAGAATGAACACAGCCTTTCCCTGCACCTCTGCAGAAGGTTTGGTTGTAACTTTAACTTATTTTCATTTACCGTGAGACATCACGGGAAGGAGTGACACTCCACACATCATTGTTAGCAGAACAACAAATTCACCTTCTTTTGGGCAGGATTCACAGAGTAGTTTTCTACCCGAAGCAATTCAAGAGATACTTTGAGAGATCTTGAACTACCAAAGCTCAAGAAGAGTTGTAAAACCACAAATGAACTCAGTTAATTTTGTGTTCTGACATTCTGAATGCCAGGTCAAGTCAAACAGAGGAATCCTGACTTCCCTACGCTGTTTCATCAAAGACATGCTTGTGGCTTCACAAAGAGGGAGGTAGTTACTAAAATTCATCTTTTCACAGAAATTACTGCAAGGTCATTCGAGGGAAACCCTTAACATGGCAATTCCCAATGGACAAGTGTGTGCAGCTCTTCCATCAGAAGTCTCACTCACTCTCAGGAACCTTTCAGGAACTTGAATTTAATGGCACCACCTTCCTTCACCAGGCCAACTGGTGCAAACTCACCAGAAGATACTGGAACTGGGGAACCAATACGAAAAGACAGTAAAACTGCGAACACCAACTTCCACAGCACACTGAGCTAAAACCTGCACTGTTACAGCTTCACATGCAGAAGTAACATTTATTAACACCTTGGTTTAATACTTCTTTAGAAGATTAATTTTTTCTGCCTACCTTATACGCACTGCATGTTCAAACATGAACATCTGCAGAAAATGAAGACAAAGAAGAGCTGGAGGTTTTGTCAGCCTCATCGAGACCACTGGGGTTTCTGGCTCCCAGAAAAGCACAGGAGGTTTCACTAGAAGCAGTGGAACAGGTACAGCAGTGCAGGCTTCCAAGGCCAAGGCCAGAAAACACCTTGCCCAAGCTGAAGAGCACAGAAGTGAGGCTGCTGGCCACTGAACTGCCACCACAGCGTGACGGAGCTATGGAGTCCTACTCGTGGCCCAAGGGACTCTCACCATGAGGAAGAAGGGAAGATATGCAGATCTCCAGGCTCAGCAGAGCTCCTGGAGCCCTTCCCATAGCCAGTGTCAAGGTTAACTGCTGTCGGGCACTTCCTCTCCAGAGCCCACACACAGCCTCTCAGCAGGAGTGTTTGAAAAAGCATCTCAATGTAGATGGGGGTTACCCACACACCATCTGTTTCAAGGCACCTACCCAGTGGGCGACCAGTGTGTGCACTGTATGGCATCTTTCAGTTAGTTTTCTCTAATCCCACACTACACAAGGACACTGTTACAGTGTGAAGTGCTACCACTAAGTATGGAACTCCAGGATGTTAACACAACGTCCTCTGAGTGGCCAAAGGTTGGTATAATTTTTATTTACTCGTGTGACTCCTCCTGCAAGGCTACTGATTCCCTTCCCTAGGATTCCATGGTCAAGCAACATAGGTGAAGCAAAAAGCTTTACAACTATTGAGACAGCAACAGAAACCTCTTCTCAGAGTTTGTGAGGTTCCTAAAATTGGATTTCAAAGGGTAAACCAAAAGAACAGCTGACATTAAACCAAGGCTCTGACAAAGCCTTCTATTAGGAAAAGCCTTCCATCGGTAACTGCAGTCAGAAAAATTCATTCTTGTTGCCCCAGGTGGGTCCTTCTGTAGAATTTGTCAGAAGGCACAAAGTGAGGTTCCAAAAAGTGAAACCTCAGTGAGCATCAGGCAACTTCATACTCACCCAGCAATTACAACCCCATTGCAGGAATGAACATCACAGAGGATTTTCCCCAGCTCGTACTGCAGCTGGCTCACAGCACCGATGCGGTTCTGCACACAAAGACAAGAGGTGCTGTTAGTAATGCAACCCGCTCATCAGCCACGTTCATCTCTATTTCCCAAGCTAACTTGCTGCTTTATGGAAAACTCTGGGCTTTGTTGTTGCTGCTGACAAGCTGCAGTACAGCTGAGAGAGAAGATGTGTCTATTTTAGGCTTGTTGCTTGGAATTTTTACAGAGGGAAATGCAGGAGGGAGAAGCTGTCACCTCTTTAGGTAGAAAAACAACTATCACAGCAATAACATTGCAGCTTTCTTTCAGCCAGGGAATGGAATGAACAGGGGAAGGCACCTTTGTCTTAAAGGCTGCTGCTCCTTATCAAGAGGCTGAAGTACCATCATCTTACTTTCACCAAAGTAAAATTTTAGGGGAAAAAATGTATTAGAACTTGGGCTGAGTCTTGTAAATCCTTCAGCAGCTTTCCCCTTTCAGCTGGCAGAAAGGAGCTGCAATACAAAAAAACCACCTTTTCCCTATCATTTGCTTCAACCAGCTTCCCCTGTTTATGCACCATCTGGATGCTGTTAAAGAAATCCCCTTTCACCTTCCAGTTGGTTTTCAGCATGTGCTCTCGGGCACGGCAGCTCTGGAGGGCCAGCTTCCAGCAGGAGCGCTCCGAGATGCTGCTATCCAACAGGTATCCCTCCTGCTGGCACAAGCGGTACCACAGCACTTCGTCTTCTGCAAGGACCTTCCATGTCCTGCTGACCTAGAAATGAGAAGTTTACATACAGAGAAGTGGACATACAGAGGTGGCATAAAGCTCTGAGTAAAAATTAGGTTTCATATGAAATGGTTTCAGTAACATCTGAAAAACACACAATAAAAACTGATACTGGCCTGTGCTGAGACTCAGTTCTTAGCTAAACAAACACATTTATTCATCCTTTTTACTACTGAGGGCATAAAACTCCCCAAATCTGTAACAAAACAGTGGAGAGAAGCAGCTAGAAAACAATTAAGACCCCATTGTAAGCACAGGGAGAAGAGATATGAATTTATTTCCATACTCATAGCTAAGAAAACCTTTCAGCTCCCCTCAGTGTGTCTCTAAAGGCCCCCTGACAATGCCTGATTAGGTGTGTGAATTAGTGATTGATCACCTATTATATTACAGTATGCAGCAACAGGAATGAATTATTAAGTTTTTCAAGCAGCCTCAAGTTGCTGCCCATTTCAGACAGAACAGCTTCATCACAATCAATTGTGGGCTTGGAATTAAAGATTCAGGAGGTAAGAGGCAGCTTAAGCAGCATTTGTTCTCCGGAATTCTTAATTTAAAAGGAAAAAAAACCCCAAAGTAGCCAATGAGAACTGCTACTGGTGAAAGCAGCAATCAATTGCAGGCATTACAAATCCTCCTCAGACCAACAGCATTTTTAGCAACTTACAATTAATGATCTCATGTCCCAGGATGACACCAGGAATCTAGGGCTGCCTGCGATACAAACTCTCACTGGCGATACAAACACCAGGAGGGTAAGATGAGCTATTACTTGTTCTCCCTTTTATAAGGTTAATCTCCTGTGTAATTTATCATTCAAATGCTTCAGATCTCTTAAAGCTTTCTGATACAAGGGGTGTCTTCTCTGTTGTGAGGAGCAGCAGGATCCCCTTTTGGCTGGGATGGGTCTGCACACGTCCGGGCGGAACACAAGCAGCAAGGTGTGCAGAGAGACTTCCAGAGGTCCGGAAAACAACTCCCTCCTCAAATAAATCAGGAGTCTGTAATGTGATGGGTAAAACTCAGAAGAGTGTGGCTCATCTGCAGCAGGTCACCACCCAAGCACTGGGACATCGCCAAGAGAGAGCAGCTAAGGCCAGAGATCACACCCGGTCTTGACCCTGTGTCTTACAGGTGTCCTTGGGTCACAGTAAATGCAAAAACATCTTAGACACCAGGTCCCAAACCTTCTCAAAAGTGGGACAGCAAAGGTCTCCCCTTGGAGACTTCAGGAAGCTTCTAGCTGCTTTGTCTGCACTGTGTTCTGTATGGATACACGCATGTCACTGCTGCCCTCAAAACACATCATCCCAGTAGGAATCTAGAGTTGCATCATCAGACACAACTCACGACCGGAGCCTACCAAGTGAAACAAATATGTTTTATTTGAGAGGAAAAACAGGACTGAGGAACCTGCAAATGCTTCTGAGGTTTGATACCTGTGCGGAAAAGCGGCTCCTAAACAGGAGAATCCAAGCCCAGCAGAGGTAATACTGCAGTTATTCCCCAAAAGACCTCAAGTCTAAAAAACCTCCTATTTAACACTCCTGGCCCTGCAGGGAAAAACACTCAGGAAGTCCAAAAGCAAAACAAATCAAACCAAGAAGTCACTCCACAGTTCAAACCACTGTAGCTGAGTAGGGAATTTGCTCTCAGTTTGATTTCAAAGGAATACAAATCCATATATTGCTGCTCAAAGGGAAAAAAAACTCAACAGACAAAAAAACCCCATAAAAACCCACCCAGCTTTTTGCTGACACATGAGAAAAGCAGCTGTTGTGCAGGAGTTGAGGAACCGGGCCAAGCTCTTTGACTGCAACGGTACCTCTGCCCCTGTCCTGTAGGGTTTTGCAGACACCAAGGGGGCAGGATAAGGCACAGGCACAAGCAAACAAAGGCAAAGTCCAGCAGCTCCTGCCTTGCTTTGGAGAAAACATAAATAAAAGAGAAAAAAAGACCCACGTTTGGAAGCTGCCAAAACAGACAGAGTTCTACAGACTCTTCCAGTTTAGAGGTCTTAAAAAGGTTTTATAAAGGCAGTAAAAAAAAATAAGGAAAAGAAAGGGAGGGACTCCATAAAATTCAAACATTCAAGTGGAATAAAGATCCTATGCCTAGCAGGACTTTTTTTGGTTTTTCTAAATCAAATTACATCAAATCCTGCTGCTTTACAAGGCTGAATTTCCAAAGGGCCCCCTTTCTTAACACACCACGACTGGCATGCCAATCCCCCCTAAAAGCCCCACTGAGCAAGGCTCAGCTGCGAGAAACCCCTAATAAAAAGAGTCTCAAGCATTTCCCCTTGCAGTACCACTGCGAGCGGCTGCGTTAGAAGCAGCCATTGGCTCACACTCAGATTTATTAGATCTGCTTGACTTGGAGTTTCAGGTGAGGCCCCTAAAGCCGCAGCGATTCAGCTTGATTTCCACACTGCCAGGCACTCTGAGTGTTGGGAGAGGAGAGGAGACGTGCAAAGCCCTTATTAATAATTGCTGCAAACTCTATGTCCTGTAGAAACTCTGCAGCATCTCACAGAGTTGTTTATAGATGGAGAGACCCCAGTTTTATTTGACCTTTAGTGTTCCAATTATCTTTTTATTGCAGTCACAGAATCACAGAATGCTTGAGGCTGGAAAAGCCCTCGCAGATCATCCAACCCAGGACCTAACATCACCACAACGGCAGCCACACCATGGCACTAAGGGTCACAGCCAGGCTGTCCTTCAACATCTCCAGGAATGGGGACTCTACCACTGCCCTAGGCAGTCCATTCCAGGCTCTGATCACCCTTTCGGTGAGGAAGGGCTTCCTAATATCCAACCTAACACACCCCTTGTGCCTTCAGGCCCTGCCCTCTTGTCCTGGTGCTGGTTGCCTGGGAGAAGAGTTCAACCCCTTCAGAGAGTTGCAGAGAGGGAGAAGGTCCCCCCTGAGTCTCCTCCAGTCCTCAACCATTTGCAGCAAAGAAACTTTGCTTTCCCTTGAGTTCCACACAGGAGCAGTTCTATAGTTCAGCAGGCAATAATGTTCTGCAGAATCTGAAGGACATCAAAGGCTCTTGCTGATAGAGATTTTGCCTACGGGTAACTAATTTTTTTTCCTAAAATAACCCAATCTCTTCCATCAAATCCTGAATTTCTTCTAATACAGTGGAAACCAACTGGCTCAAATACTGATGGAGGTTTTTTTCCAGCTCTCCCCACCTAATAAGTGTCTCAGTTTCCTTAGGTTAATTTTCTTTAGACACACAGACACAGGTGAGGTTCTTCTGTGGAAGCCAGGGGTCTCAATTAGACATACCTGCACTGTACTGGGTGCAAGATGCAGCCTCCGAGGGAATTTAATCCAGGGCCATGTGGATGGAAGTCAAAGCAGATGGAACAGAATCATAGAACAGTTTTGGCTGGAAGATCATCAAGTCCGACCTTTTCCTACTCCTATCAGCACCACTAAATCCTGTCCTCCAGTGCAACATCTATCCTTTTCTTCAACACCTCCAGCGATGGCGACTCAACCCTCTCCCTGGGCAGGCTGTTTCAATGCCTGACAAACCTTTCAGTAACAAAAGTTCTTCCAACATCCAACCTGAACCTCCTCTGGCACAGCTTAAGGCCATTTCCCCATGTCCTATCACTGGCCACTAGGGAAAACAGACCAACCCCCACCTCTCTAAAACCTCCTTTCAAGTAGTTGTAGAGAGCAGTGAAGTCTCTCCTCAATCTCCTCTTCTCCAGGCTAAAGACTACTAATTTTGTGCTAATCCACAGCCCAGAATATCTTCATCCATTCACTTCTCTCTCTACCTGTGAGGAAGATGGGTGATTATTTTCCCCATACATAACCCTGATGCAAAAGATGCTCAGGCAATGCAGGAGGTTATTTAGCCGTGTAAGCACCACAATGGTTTAACAACTGTGGGAGCTCTGGAGGGAAATATCTACAATTCCTCATTCAGGCAAGACAATTCATTCTCAAATTCCTACAGTCTCCCTCATCCTCGATTCAAACACAGCTGTTGTGTTGGGAAACGTTCCTAAACCAACATTCCTAAACATTCATCTCCCAGATGAAAATCCCAATGGTTAAAGGCAATTTCCCACTGATGTCTTCTGAAATAAAACTGTCTTGGCATTACCAAAGCTCAGCACACAGTCAGGAGGTATTTCAGAGCACCAACGACAACTGACGTGGTCTCTGGGGTTTACCTGACAGCAGCGAGGGCTATGGCTATGTGGAGAAGGATGTTCATAGATGAGATGACAGCACAAAGGTTCTCCGGCCATAAGGGAAGGTAACTGCAGCTATCAGCACCACAGAACACAAGGACTTGTGACATTTCAATTTGTCATTCTGGTGTCCCAAGTGACTGCCTTTTTCCTCTACAGCTCGACCAGGAGGAGGGACTGAGTGACTGTTTCCATCACACAAGTCACGAGAGAGGCGGTCATTGCAGTGATACTTATTTCAGAACAAAATCAAGAGGTGCTTGTAGGGCTGGGCACAAAGCAGAGGGAAACTGTCACCATTCCTCTGTCCTCTCCTGCTGCTGCATTAACTCCTGACTTCCTTTAGACCTTTCTCCTTGGATTTCAATCAGGCACTGGCCTGCTGGACACTGCTGAACATCACACACCCACCAGAGCTCCAGAACTGCTGACAACATTCATTCACCCACTGGACACTCTTGTGTTTCAGGTGCCAGGTAGATAGCTGATGGTTTACAGCCCCAGTTTCAAAAATCAAAGAAAAGCTGTAGGGAAGAAGGGGAGGGGTAAATATCAAGGTCAAATTCAAGTCTGCGGTGTGATTAAACCTCCCAGAGGTCAGGCTACTTCACAGTTAGCTGTTTACTGATTTGGCTTAAAGAGCTAGGCAAACGGGTTTCTTCCAAAGGCACTCAGGTAGTTCCTGAAGCCAGCTTCATTGACTAGCCCATTTCATTAAAATCCCAAGATGCCATAATAAAAAAACCAAAGAACTCCTTCTCCTTTCTGTGGTAACACTATAAAGCAGCAGAGCTCTCCACTTAGTAGAAGAGAATATCTCCCCCCTTCAAAAACAAAATCATAGAATCACAGAATGGCTGAGGTTGGAAGGGACCTTGTAGATCATCTAGTTCCAACCCCCCTGCACAGGCAGGGACACCTTCACTTAGGGCCCCATTCAACCTGGCCTTCAACAGTTCCAGAGATGGGACAGCCACAATTTCTTTGGGCAACCCATTCCATCATCTCAGCACCCTCACAGCAAAGAATTTGTTCCTCATGTCCAACCTCAATCTCCTCTCTTCAAATCTGGAACCCTTTCCCCTTGTCTGCTTGCTATGCACCCGTGTCACAAGCCCTACTCCATCTTTCTTGTAGCCCCCTTCAGAGATTGGAAAGCTGCCAGATGATCATCTGGGAGATTCCTCCTATCCAGGCTGAACAATCCCAACTTGCTCAACCTGTCCTCATAGAGGAGATGCTCCAGCCCTCTGATCACTGTAGTTGATCTCCTCTGGACACCTTCCAGGAGCTCTGTGTCCTTCTGACGTTGGGGACTCCAGAACTGGACCCAGTACTCCAGGTGGGGGTCTCACCAGTGCAGAGCAGAGGGGGAGAATCCCCTTCCTTGACTGACTCTCAATGCTTCACCAAGAGAACAATGAAAAGTGTTTAATCATATTGCTTTGGGGTTTATTTGAACACAAACCAGCCGTGCAGCAAAAGCACTGGACATTCATCTGCTCAGCTACCTGTCAGCTGTCACGTAACATCAGCTGATTCAGTCTGAGGAGGTCAGTGAGGAAGGTGGGACATTTCTGAGGGTTCAAAGGAGAAGAGGTTAAAAAAACAAAGCGAGAGGGAAATCAGGCACAGCCCAAGCACAGAGAAAAGGAAGAGCCCCTCATTAGCAGTTTGCTACGCCAAGAGGTAAACTCATCAAGCCTTAGGAAAAGGAACAAAGAGAAATCCTAAACTTAAAGAAAGCCACTTTCAAAACTGCCACACTGTTCTGTCCCATGGGATGTGGCTTCTGCTCATCACATCCCTCTGCCTCGAATGGCAGACACTCCATCACATCTGGCAGCTTCCCAGTTTCCTAGACAGGATCAGGAAAATAATCCTAGGGAATATGTCTGACTCTTCCCATTCTCTGTGGTATCAGAGCAGCAAACCGTCAGCGCGCTTACCTGAGCACACCTTCCCAGTTCAGTCTTGCTCAGGTACTGGAATATCTTCAGTGCCAGCTCGTACGGCAGCTGGATATCAAAGAAAGGAACCTCACTGATTTCATTCTGAAAAGAGATAAAAAGAGAAAATCCTTTGCTGGACTCCGTTCTGGCACAGCTAGTTAGAAGGAAAAGCCGCTATGGTATGAAGAAGGGGATGTTGTATCCTCAGTGCTCTCCCAGTCCCAGAGAGAAGGCAGAATTCTGCTTCTCCTTCCCATTAACATCACAGACAGCAGAGAGACTCTTCCTAGATGTTTTGTTGTTTAATTACACAATTATTAGATCCCACTCCTGCAGTGACCACATCAAGATTTGTCCTCTCTCTCATTTCTGTCTGGATACTCCCAATTTTTATACTGTACAATAGAGAAAGAGAGGAAAAGCCAGCCCATCCTAACCATTCCTATGGCACCCATTTGCAAGTTTTCCTCCCTGTATTTATTTTCTTGGTTTCTCTGCCTACAAGCTGCTCCCAAACACACAACACTGCCTATCAATTCCTACACAAAACGTGAGCTGTTCCCTCACAGAATCACAAGAGTATTGAGTCTGGAAAAGCCTTCTGAGTTCATCCAGCCCAGCCCAGGACCTAACATGACCATATCAGTCACACTAGGGCAGTAAGGGCCACAGCCACTCTGTCTTTCAAGACCTTCAGGGACGGAGACTCCATCACTGCCCCGGGGAGCCCATTCCAGTGTTTGATCACCCTTTCTGTGAGGAAGGGCTTCCTAAGCACTCAAAGCTCATCTCCACTCTCTGCCATCAGGAAGTGGGGCAGATCTCACATCAGGATCATTCATAGCCCTTCTCTAGCCCCAATACCTCTGTTTCACTGTAGGTCTCCTCTAGGACTACTTCTTGCTCATTTAAACCCGGACCCTCTGCAGTAACGATGAGGGAGTAAAATGAGGCAGCACTTTGGTGTTTATTTTAGCGCAGCCACACAGGAAAACCAAAGTGGATCATGGCTGCACGGAATGTTTTGATGCCAAAGGTATTGACTCTAGATAAGTGTTGAGACAACACAAACATGGGCAATGCTCCCACAGGTCTTTTTAGCATCAATTTACAAACACTGGGACCTCACATCCATCCTAAAGGTGCTGAACCCAGGGCACACGGCCAATCCTTCCTCCCTCCCTCCTCACAGTTTTCCTGCACAAACAGCTCCTTTTCCTTTCCCTTCCCGCTTGCTCCACTCTCTCCTGAGCATTTGTGAGACGCCTGTTTGATTTGGAGTGATTTAAATTGCAGTTCTTTCAAAAGGGGACACCAAAGGAAAATATAAAAGGAATTGGGAGAGACCATCTCCATGGCTACATGCAGACAGAGCCTGAGCTGGCCAGATGTGGACCCACTTGCATCCAAGAGCCACAGCAAGCATTTTGGAGCAATGCACTGCCCAAACAAATAAGAGGAGCCATTGGGCAAGGCTGATTAGCTCTGGGCTGATGAGCTCGGGCACGGCACCACTGCAAAGAGGCTGCTTCCAAATTGAGGTTGAGTCACAGCCAGCCAGCACAACCTGGTCTGTCTGCACAAACCCCAAGGTACTGTCAGGACAAGCTGCCTACAAACAGACACAGCAGTCCAACAGCTCGGTTGTGAAAAAGGGCGGGGGGAACACAGACAGACTGATTTTTTTAAACTGCAGGAATATTTATAGTCAAACTCTAAACAGGAGCTTGTGACAAAGCACAAGCAGCAGCTCATTCCACCCTAACGCACTCTCAGCATCAGAGACAGATGAAGGCCTTCCAGTATCACATCCCAAACTTCACCCAGCTCTTCCTCACCCCAGAGCTCAGGGCTGCAAAGAAAGCTGGATGTGAAGTCAGCACCAGCCTGCCCAGAAGTTCAAAGCTCAGCCACTGCCATCCACTTGGAGACAGAACCAAGCTCCTTGGTGCTAATGGAGCACTAATTCTGTAAAAGGACTAATTTGTGCCTTGCAGACAGAAATTTAATCTCTTCCTTTTTGCATTTTTTTTTAAAGCAGAGTAATTAATGACAGAGGTTAGCAAGGAGAATGAAAACAGGTTCCCCCCTTCCTAGTAAATTAAACCATTGTTGTATTTTGCAGGTTTACTAGAGTAACTGTTATCAGAAGCGTATTTAAGGTTATTTCCAAACTAACTCCTTTAATTAAAGGTTTAATACTTGGGTCTTTTTACTGCACTACTGTGTTGAGGTGCCATTACTGACTGTTCCTGCACCTAACAGGATTTAATAAGCAATGAAATCTCATTTTCAGAGGGGAAACCCACCATCTCCTGAGTAGAAGACTGGATTTTTGAGGGTTAAAATAGTCTAAGATGAATCATCCTTGGAAGCTGAGGTTAGACACCAGCTCAGAGGAGTCCAGAGCTCAGCGCTGCCCTTTCTGGAGCCACGGACGGACAGACAGACGCAGAAAAACTGTCAGACGTGGGCACCCAAATACCGGGACACACTTACAGCCCGGGACACGATGACAGCCTGACAGACGAGGACAGCCGCGGACACCCCGACACCGGGACAGATCGACACCCCGACAGACGCGACCCTCCCCTGCTGCCTCCCGCCCAATCCCCGCTCCAGCCGCACCAGATCACGGATAAGCTGCCCCAGCAGATCGTCGCCGTCTCCGCCGCTGCCCCCCGCGGGCTCCCGGTCGTGCTCGGGGTCGGGGCCGGAGGGAGCCGGTTCGCTGCCGTCCAAGAGGCCGTGGGCCAGCGCCAAGTACCGCGGCTCGACCGACCCCGCGCTGTGGCAGCTCGGGAGTTCCCTCAGGGACTCCTCTGCGGCCTCCTGCCGCCGCCGCTTTGCGCCCCCCGCCAGCTCCTCCCGCCAGCGCCGGCGGAAGCTCTCCAGCTCCGCCGCGGCCATGGCGCACGGCCGGACCCGGTACAGCCACCTGCCGGCCCGGCCCGGAAACCGGCCCACTGAGCCAACGTTCCGCAGCGCGAAGGTTCCGGGGGAGCAGACCCAGAGCACGGGCCGAGTCGGGTTCTATCCGCCCGGGCACCGCCCGCCTAGTGTCCGACCGAGAGTAAACCCAACACACAGAGGTAGCTACACTGCGAAGACACGGACATGCAGCTGCCCGCAGGAGTGTAAAGGCCGAGTACTCAGCCTGTGGAGCACTTGGGGAACAGCCCAGGGAAGAGAGTCATGGAATGGTTTGGGTTGGAGGGACCTGCAAAGCACCTCCAGTACTATCCCATCCTGAGCAGTCCATCCCCAACCAGAGCGGGTTGCTCAGAACCCCAAGGGCTAACCTGACCTGGGATGGCTTCAGGGATGGGGCTTCTCCCACCTCTGTGGGCAGTCTGGGCCAGGCTCTCCTCAGCCCCAGCAGCAACAGTTTCTTTCATTTAGTTGACTCTCCCTCTTCCAGTTTAACCATCACCCCTTGTCCTGCCACAGCAGCCTCTGCTCAGAAATCCATCCCCATCTTTCTCATTGGCCCCTATAAGCCCTGAAAGGCCACAATGAGTTTCCCCCTGGAGCTTCTTCCCTGGCTCTCCAGCTGAAGCCCCTAACCTGTCCACTGTGGTCACACAGGAGCAGTTTACAGATGCAAATTAATAAACACAAACAAGCACCTTGGATTCCAGGAAAAAACTGAACAATCTTATTTTGGCAGGCACTCCTGTGTGTAGAATTGCCACAAATGACTTATCTCCCCTATGACAGGGAGTCCTGGGGAGGGGTGGTCTTCGAGAGGGGCCCTGCATGCACCTGGCGCAGTGCCTGGGTGCTCCTGTTTTGGCGACCTGCAATGTGATGGAAATCGATGCAGCTCTGGGTGATGAAATCTCCGCCAGGTCTGAGTAATCCTCCTGCTGGCCCCTGCATCCCCACACTGCCACCTGCATCCGGCAGAGTCCTTGCATCCCGCACATTATCCCCTCAATCCGCATACAGACCCCTCAACCGACTCTGCCCCCCATCCTCAAACTCTGCTGTTCAACCCCCATCTACCTCCACTCTAAACTGTCTTCTCATCCCACATTGTCCCCATCCCACAGTCCCTTCATCCCAGTTCCCTGCATCCCCACGCTGTCCCCTCCAACCCCCATCATTCTGACTCTAAACTGTCCTCATTCTACATTGCCCCGCAACTCCACACTGTCCCTTTCATTACTCCTATATCCCCCCACCCCTCTGCCCCCATTCTCAAGCTGTCCCTCTATTCCCATGTGCCCCTACTCCAAACTATTCTCATTCTGCGGTCCTCCACTTAATCCCACCCTGCCCCTCCATCCCAGTCTCCTCCATCCCATCTCCCCCGACCCTAAACTGCCCTCATCCCACACTGTCCTAGATCCCTCCATTACCAATGCCCCTCAACCCACTCTGCACCCC
>VXBP01007619.1:458885-482546 GCA_013400115.1 Rhinopomastus cyanomelas
GTGGCACCGACCTCACTGCTCCCCCCGTCACCTGCCCTGTGCTCCGTCCTGTTCCCGCTGTCCCCTCTCCCTTGTCCCATCTCCACTCTTCCCTGTCCTTGCTGTCACCTTCTTCCCTCTCCTTTCGCCCCTTTTTTCCTCTCTCTCGTCTCCCCTCCCTCCCGCACTCTCTCTTCCCTGCACCCGCTTCTCTCCTCTCGCTTCTGTCCCCTGTCCCCTCTCCACTTTCCCATCCCCTCTTTCCCCCTCCCCTATCCTCTCTCCTCTTCCCTGTCCCCTCTTGTCTCTCCCAGTACTCCCCAAACGCCCCTTTCCCCTCTCCCAACCCCCCAGCCGTGATCCCCACCCAGCCTCGCTGTGTCCCGGGTCACTGCCAGTCGGTGGCCACAGCACAGAGCTGGGCAGGAATGTCAGAGCAGGTCCCCGACTACCAGCCCAGGCGATGGATGACACTTACCCTGTACTTTCCCTGGTCCTGCTGTGCCCCATAAGCTGCAGACCCCCGGCACTGGCAGTCCCAGAGGTGGGATGTCCCCTCCATTGGGGTTTTGGGTGGCTCTGAGCTTTGGCCAGTGGCAATGAGCTTTGCCCATGCCAGAGCCTTTCCCCACGGAGGTCCCAAGCCACCAGACAAGGAAACATGTCCGAGCCCAGTTACTGCTGGTCCTTGAGGCCCCTCAGTGCTCCAGAGCCACCGAGCAGGGAAGTGGAATGGACCTGGTGCTGTAACCCTAGTTGTCACCCCTGTGACTCATCCTGGGCTGGTAGGGACAGCTCTGCACCCACAGGGATCTGGATGCTCTGAGTGCTCTTAGGGATGTGGTTTTCTCCCTACAGACAAGATTAGAGGGCTCCTGTTCTGGATGCTTTACCTTTCATCAGTGACCATCCCCCTGGTGTCTGCCTGTGTCTGGCCAACTGTCACTGGCTCCTGTGGGGTTTGGACAGGAGCATAAAGACAGGTGAAAAATACCACTTACGCTGGGCTGACCCTGTACAGCTGCAGCCTAACAGGGTGGCTTGTAGCTCTTGGGCCAGACATTGGCTGTTGGGTCCTACACTCCAAAGTGCTCTTTGGATGCCTGATGTATCATTGAATCAGCAGGTGTGGGGCGAGTGCTCAGGTTTTCCAGCAGGTCGGAGTGCTTGTGCTGTGGGTAGGCATCGGTGTGTGTGGAGGGGCATGGTTGCTGTCTGTCTGTCAGCAGTTCCCTTTGGGAAGCTTTCCTTGAGCTTAAAACAGGGGATTCCTGTTCAGTCATCACCTCAGAGCCTGAGGCCCCGGACAGTGCCCGCAGAGCTGTGCCCACCCAAGCCCTTGGTGCTGTCAGTGTGAGACTGGAGACAGGAGAGGCACTTGAAGACCTTTCCCTTCCTGTCAGTTTGTGACAAGTCTGATCTTGGTGTTTGGGAGCAACCCCCCATCCCCTGTGGCTTGTTTGCTTCTCTGAGCTCAATACCAGTCAAAATCCTGTGGATAACTGCAGTGATCTCCCTTATTCAGTCCCAGGGGTCCTTTTCTTCCTGACCAGCCAGGGATTTCATCCCATCCCGTGCAGAGAAGGCAGCAGGTGAGGAGGGCTGTTGGGCAGAGCCTGTTTGCTGGCCCCATGAACTTGAACACTCCATCCCAGGAGGCCAGAGCTGTGGTGATTCTTAGTCTTCCTGAAGTTTCATACAGCTCTGGTTGGGCAGGTACTGGTTTTGTTACCAATCTCTTCTGCCTACTGTTCAGCCCCACCTTCCCAGTTACCAGTAAATTGCTTTGATAAAGAACCCCAGAAGAGCAAAGTGATACCCTGGTCCTGCCACCACTCCTTCAGCATGCACAGCCCTTCCTTGCGGCTTCAAAGGCAGCTGCAGACAGGGCATGCTGAGCTGCCTCCTAATGCTCTGGGGCCGCATGGACACTAATACAAATGTGACTCTCTGAAAAGAAGATCCTGGGGTGTGAAGTGAAGCTCTTTGTGGGGTGAAGAGGCCCAGTGTGGGAGAACAAGAAGCTCCTGTTTGCCCCTGTGCGCCATGGACTGACCTGGGCAACTGTCCTCTAAGGCTCAAGCAACCAAGCTGCTCCCCGAGATCAGCTGCACCACAGTGTCTGGATTGTTTGTGTCATTAAGGATGTCTGCTCACACCCAAGAGGTGCAGGCAGCAGGAGGTAACTGCTCTCAGCAGTGTCTTAGAGCTAGATTCACTGTGAAGGGCAGTCAGCAGTGGTTTGTTAACTCAGCAGAGTATTTCTGAACATAATCCCTGGGTTTGGGCCACCCTCGGACACTCTCTGCACTGACAGCAGTGTTGTTCTGCAGCAACAGAAGGTGAGGAGTCCAGGCTCTAAGCGTCTGTGATCTGGGGAGTTCATGGAATGGCTCCTGAGAGGAGTCACTTGCACTTTGGATGAGGAAGAAGGTTCATAGCTGGTCCCTCAGGTCCCCAAGGCTTTACATAACAGCGGAACTGAGGGAATGATCCCATGCTCCAGAGGCAGTTCTGTGCTCGCAGCACCTGGGCAATGCCTGTGAAAGAGGGGTTAGGGCTGCTGTGTGTAATGGGTTTGTGTCTGTGGGCCATGAGCGGGGTTTGGGGATGAAGGCAAAGCGAGCGGCAAGGCTGTAATATATAATCTGACATCACCTTGAAATACCCAGCCAGGGCATCAAGTGTAGTTGTCAGGTGCCAGTTTGGCATCCGATGTCACTTGTGTTTCGCTCTATTAGTTCAGAAGTGGCAGTGCATTAAAATCAAACCCTACTCTTCCCTGCCAGCGTCACCAGCCTGGTTCTGTGCCCGCTGTGCTGCCAGTAATTCCCCCCGCTGTTTGCTGCGAGGTTCATGCCGAGCCACTCTGTCCAGTCTCAGTGCAGTTAATTATCTCTGTTAAAACTGGGTTGATAAGATTTCTAGAGGTGTCACACCGCACAGGAGCGTAGAGGAAATGAAGGAGCGGAGGCAGTGCAGGACGGACCCGTGGTTCTACAGGAGGACAGACGGGTGTGCTGCAGACTGCTCACATCCTGAGCTGGGTGCCGTTTGGGTTGATGGTTGGGCTTGATTTTGGAGGTCCTTCCAATCTTAATGGTTCTCTGATTCTGTGATCCTCCTAAATAGCTTGGAACGTGGGAGCATCCCGCTCCAAATCACCAAAGGTGCCCCAGCGTCACAGGGAAAACCTTCCTTGCTCACTGTAATGATGAATGAGCAGCAGAGTTTCCAAAACTAAGCAGTGGGGCAGAAGCTTCTTTCTGCCAGTGGCCTCTGGCCAAGTTGGCTACATGTGAGAAGAAGGATTGGAGCGCCACTATATTTCCTTACCCTGGGTGGGTTCTCCCCATGTCAGGATCTCCTGGACACACCATTCTTCTGTGTTCATCCCCAGAAGCTCCGCTCTTCTCCAGTCCTGCCTCTCAGACCATCTCCTAATTGTTTTTCGGTCTTCCAAGTTCCCCTTCCATCTCCTGCAGAGATGCTAATGAAGTGTGAGTGTACAGGGATGGCTGAGGCTGCACGGGAATGTGACAGGGCTCCTGCCCAGCCCTTCTTTCCTCATTAACCTGCTGCTGCGGGGAGAAGGCAGCAAGAGCTCCTCGTTCTGTCCCTGCCTTGAGCCTTCCAAGACCACGAATGTCCTCTTTGCTTGTTTTAATATATCGATAGCAGTGATTCTGTTTATTAAGAGGAGAATGGGTGGCAGCAGAATTGCCTGTGTAATATGTTTAAATCAAGAAACCGCATGCTGACACGATAGCTGTGGGCAGCTATCACCAGCTGCTATAGGGCACACGAGCTCTGATTGTCTGATGGCTTCAGGCAGGTGGCACCAGAGTGTGGCCTTGTGCCCTGTCTCTGAATAAAGATCAGTCTAAGGTGGAACTGGGATCCCCCACCCAAGTCGTTTCATGCCCACCCTACTCTGTCCTGGAGAAGAACAGCTTGAGGGTTCTTTTAGTGGCACCAGCTTAGCCAGCTGCCTGATAAAGCTGTAAGGGTTAAGGCTGTGGAGTTGGGATGTCCGGATCTGTTGATGGAATGGGATGTCGAGGCTGGCTGAGATCATTTGTTGTCTCACAGCCTTCTTGCTTGGTAGGTGTAAGAATAAGAATCCCTGAATGACTGTGGCTTGAAAAGCCCTCTCAGATCATCCAGCCCAGACCAGGACCTAACATCACCACAGTGGCCACACCATGGCACTAAGGGCCACAGCCAGTCTGTCCTTCAGCACCTCCAGGGATAGGGTGGGGATTCCACCACTGCCCTGGACAGTCCATTCCAGGGTCTGATCACCCTTTCTATGAGGAAGGGCTTCCTAACATCCAACTTAACCCTGCCCTCGCAGCTTCAGGCCCTGCCCTCTCATCCTGGCACTGGTTGCCTTGGAGAAGACCCTGACCCCCACCTGAGTACAACATCCCTTCAGGGAGTTCATAGGATCATAGGACGTTAGGGGTTGGAAGGGACCCAAGAGATCATCGAGTCCAACCTCCCTGCCGGAGCAGGACAAAACTATCTAACACAGATCACAGAGGAACGCATCCAGGCGGGCCTTGAAAGTCCCCAGAGAAGGAGACTCCACGACCTCCCTGGGGAGTCTGTTCCAGTGCTCTGTGACCCTCACAGCAAAGAAGTTCCCCCTTGTGTTGAGGCGGAACCTCCTTTGCTGCGACTTACACCCATTGCTCCTTGTCCTATCACAGGGAGCAAGTGAAAAGAGCCTGCCCCCCCCCGTCCTGGCCAGCCTTCAAANGCCCAGATGCAGGACTCTGCACTTGTCCTTGTTGAACTTCATCTGGTTTCTCTGTGCCCAGCCCTCCAGTCTGTCCAGGTCTCTCTGGATGGCAGCACAGCCCTCAGCTGTATCAGCCAAACCTCCCAGCTTGGTGTCGTCGGCAAACTTGCTGAGTAGACACTCTGTGCCCTCATCAATGTCATTGATGAAGATGTTGAACAAGACTGGTCCCAGCACCGATCCCTGGGGGACACCACTAGTCACAGCTCTCCAGCTGGACTTGGCACCATTGATCACCACCCTCTGAACTCTATCCTGCAACCAGTTCCTAACCCACCTCACTGGCTGCTCCTCCATCCCACACTTTCTCAGCTTGCTCACTAAAATTTCATGGGAGACAGTGTCAAAGGCCTTGCTAAGGTCAAGGTAGACTACAAGTTGCAGAGTTGGAGAGAGGGAGAAGGTCCAGCCTGAGTCTCCTCTTTTTCAGGCTGAACATCCCCAGTTCCCTCAGCTTCACCCCTTCAGACTTTGCCTCTAAAGAGTAACTTTCTGAGCAAAATTCATGTCTCCCTGAATCATAGAGTTGTTTGGGTTGGAAAAGACCTTTAAGACCGCAACCAGGAGAGGAACCTGCCACCAAAGGGAATGATGGTGATTTTTCACTGCATTTTATAGGCACTCTGCTATCATTCCCTTTTTTTTTTTAAGAAAGTCAATGAAAAACTTTGACAGTCATGGACAATCCCCTACCAGAAGTGTCAACATGGTGAGGATGACATGTAAACCAAGCAGCAGCTCTGCAGAGGGGACGTGCTGGCGCTCCTTCCCACTTACCATGTGTCCCAGCCTTACAATCGGGCTTTGCTTTGGCTTCCCTCGGCCTTTTTTCAGACCCAAAGCACCACAGTTTGGTGACTGTGCCGAGCACTTGTTGTGGGAAATTTGGAGGATCTCCACCAAAGTCAATCGGGTTGCCCTGGATTTACGGTGCCGTAAATGAGATCAGAATTTGGCTCCAGGAATATTCCATTAATGAGTCAGACGCTGGCAGTGCAGCCTGTGTGCACCCCGAAAGGGCTCTAACACGGCCTGCAATACTCAGCAGTGTTTTATTGCGAGATGGGCCCAAGGCCAGCGTTCTGGGCTCCTCTTTTCTGCTTTCCATGAAATTCACCTTCTTGCAGGTGGCCAGTGCGAGGCTGATGAGAAACTTAAGAGCCATTTAAGCTCTTGGAACAGGGCTTGGGAGGTGCATAAACACTGTGCTGAGCCCTCTGCCTGCCCTGCGGCGGATATTTCGCTCGGAGTTCAAGGATTTATCAACTTTTATACATTTATCAAGTGACACTGTTTAAAATACAGTGACACCAAGGATGAGCTGTGTCAGGCCAGCACGGTGGGACAAGGGTTTGGAGCTGGCGTTTGGAAGGGCTGCTGTAGAAGAAATACTAAATCAGGATGAAATCTTTCTGCTTTGGAGGAAATCCTGTGATGGACTCCCGCAGTGTAACTGTAGTAAATAACTCACTCGCTGTGTAAGGAGCCACATCAGGAGCTCTTCCTCTATCACCAGCCCTGCCTGTGCTCTGCTGTGCCCCAGCACTGCCAGCGTGGCTCAGTTCGGAGACCTTTCTGTAAATCCACTGTGCATGAGAAGGGCAAGTGCCCAGAACCTGCTCCCCGTGCTGTTCGCTGGTTGGTGGTTGTGGTGTTGGCTGGGTTGGTGGGGGGTATCACCATGTTCATACTTCCTCAGGCAGTGACCACCCTCCCTATTTACCTTCTGCCAGAACAAGCCGAGTAGCTCCACAAAAGACCTGTAAAGATGCCCCTGGTGCTTGCTGAGAACAGGGCAGGTATGGGGCTGTGTGTGCAGAGAGGAGCCCTGGAAACTGTGTGGCTACCATGATCGCAGCGAGACAAATGGAAATGAGCTTCAAGTCCTGATGATTCATTCTGGCTCTCGTCCTTGGAGCTATTTTCACTGTTGCGTCAGATTCCTTAAACCTCGAAAGCAGGACTGTGAATCCAGCAAGGGAGAGGCGGCAGTTGCCCCCTCCTGAGCGCTGCAGCGGCTGGAGCAGCCCGCGGTAGCTAGGATCAAGCAGATAGGGGTGACGGTCTCAGGTACCCGGGGGTCTGTCGCAGCACCGCAGCTTGCCCGTGTTCCCCATGCAAGAGGTTTCAGTTCACCTCGACTGCTGTCTCTTGGTAACCGTCATGCTGGCATAGGCAAGGTCATTTGACAGAAAGAGGGGAAGTGGTACTGGGTTTGCATTGGAGTAATGTGGATCAGGATCTGCCCCAAAGCTGCTGGGCAACCCTAATTACATTCTGACTTCATGGCTGATGCGGCTGCATAGTTGGCTGCTCCCCATCCTCACTGCCGCCTGGTTGAAATCACCTCATCCTGAAGGTCTGCTGAGGGTTTTGTCAGATCACTCAGTGTCACAGCCCGGCAAAGCAGCCACTGCAGTGTGAGACTCAGGGCCTGCCCTGGCACATGCTGCTACCCACAGAGCTGGTGTTAGTGTGGGAGATGGGAACCTCAGTGCAGGTGCCCCCCGGACACATCTCCTGCTAATTTGCACTTAGATAGGTGCCTGTCTCGGAGCTCTTTATTAATTAAGGCTTGCAGCCCTCCTATGAGGCAAATAAGTTATTACTGCCCTCATTTTACAGCAGCAGCTGGAAGAAGTGGTTTGCCCAGGGCTGCAAATCTAATCAGAAGCAGGGAACGAGTGAGCTCTTCCAGCCTTCTGTGATCCTCCCTGCACCCTGTTGCCTACCTGTAGCACAATTTATGGCTCCCGAAAACCCACCATTTTTGTTAGCATGATGGAAATGAAGGAGGAGCCTTGCAAAGCCAGAGCTCTTCAGAATGCTGCCCTAGCACAGGGGTGAGGGTGCTGAACCACAAACCCATTCTCCCCATAAATCACAGACCTCCTCTGCTCAGTGAGTTTAGCATGAGGGTTCAAGCATAAATTTCACAGAAGTTTTTACTGTAAGCGACACATCAATCCAATTAAACCCACATGTGGTTCTTTTGCTTTCTTAGGCTGGAGAAAACCCTGTGCCCTTGGAGAAAATTGTTTCCCTTCTGAGAGGGGATCCAGAGCCTGAGCAGCAGCTGAGACAAGAGGCCATAAAGAGAGAAGTGGAAGACGTTGGAGGTTGCTTTGGGTGACATGAAGAAGGATTTGCACGGAAGGAGCTGTTCAAGGGCCCAGCAGCAAACCACAGACACATACATGCTTATATATATAAGAATGTAAACCCTCCTGTACGCAGACGTGACCACGTGCATGCCTTGTTGAGAGCGTACGCGACATTCCTTGTAGATGATGGTGCTCCTGCAGTCCGAGCCAAGCCGCTAGCCATGCCCTCGCTGTGGTGCCGGCGGTTTCTCCACCTCACCTCGGGCCGCAGAAACGTTCCTTTGGGCGCAGCAGGATGGAAAATCCGCACAGCCAGAGTCCTGTAGTATCGTGAGAGACTGGCCGTGCTGCGCGGCGCAGCAGGCATGTAGTGGGGAGGGGTGCTCAGCAACTCGGACAACAGACTCTGTGTGTGTGTGTGTGTGTGTATATAGCTACAGCACCAGGTGAGATAAGCTTTCTTCTTACGACTTTAGTTACTCTGGTGCTATGTTTCATATTTGTCTGGGGCTAAACTGCCTCGCTGTGGTGCTACAGTTTCCCCGAGAGGATGTTCTGGAACACAGGACAAGGAGAGATCTATTTTGGTTATTGATATTTATACACAAGATAGCAAAAAATAACCCTGGGTGACAAAGTGCTGGCTTTCTTTTCTTTTCTTTTCTCTCTTTCTTTCAAACCTGGCTTCAACTACACACAAAACAAATCATCTCACCCAGAACTTGAAAAACCCCATTTTCTTTGGGGCAATTCTTCTTTCAAGGGTTGGAAGATCTGGGATGCAGCATTCTGTGAGGCTGCTAGTGCAGGATCTCCTGCTGCTCCAGAGCTGACTGCTCTCCTGGGTGGTGATGTAAGCGCCTGAGAAGGACCCGGCTCAGGGGACAACAGGAGAACTTGTCTTGAAAGGCAGTCAAAGGGCTTTTTCAGTCTAGTACTGTGCACTTTTATTTCTTGCAGCCAAAACTACCTGTTAGATTTAGGAAACCTTCTGGATGACAGGAATTAATACGCACAGTCAGGTTTTGTTAAAAACATTTTTCCCAGCATCAGATATTTGCACCAGAAAAGCCACCCTCTCCTGGCAGGGGTAAGTTTTCAAAGGCACAAAGGAATGTGAAAACCCCATTTCCACAGGAACCTTGGCTTCTTTTAACAACATTTCCTGACCCTCTCCAGTACCTGAGAAGAGGCTGAGTGGCTGCTGCATCCCCGTCAAAGCTCGTTTTTCACTAGTGGAGGAGAACTGGTTCCAAGCGATCTGAAAGCTAAATTCTCCCTTTATCAAATAGTCACGGCTATGTTTTGGGATGCTGCAAACATTTCCATGGGTGTTACTGATTTGCAGCAATTCACAGGCAGCAGAAAGCGCTCTGCTGAAGAGCAGATTGTTCCTAATTAATAACCCTGCCCTGCTCCCCATTCTGTGTGGTATTGGAAGGGATTGCATGGCGAAGGGTGGTTTGTCTGTTGATAGGGTTGGGATGGTCTCAGAGCCACAGGGACTGATAAAACATTCTCTGACTGCTTTGGGCCTGATGCTCACTGATACCGGCAGCCCGCACTCCTTTCTGGCCCTGCTGAAATCATTAGGAATTCTTCCCGCAAAAGGAGGAGCCTTGGCAGTGCTGCGGGCACTGGATTAGTGTCTGCTGGGCTTAAAACTACAGCTGATAGGAACTTGGCTGTGCAGGACACTTCTCACCCAGGACAGGCATCACCCCATTTCCTCACATGTCTTCCTCACGTGGCCACTGGTTCTCCTGCCAGTCTGGCTCTTCGGGTCTGCAGTCTTGAGGCTTCTTGGAGTGTGGTCCTAAGGCAGTTCCCCTGAAACATTACACTGCAGCCAGGGGAAAGGGGAGAAGGGTCTGTCCTTACCAGAGTCCCCACCTTGGGGAAGCCCTGCGAGTCAGAGATCGGTAGCCAAGTGATTGGCTCAGCTCCCCTAGTCCTGCCCCTTCAAGGACAGGCTCCTCTGTACAAAACGCAAACCCCAGGCCTTTGGTGCTTTCCAATATTCAGCAAACCCAAGAGAAGACAGAGCGTGCTGCCTGCTGTCACTGTCCTGGAACAGTCACCCAACCAGTGGTACTTCCCCAGTGTGAGCAACAGCAGGTCCAGTCCCCCACACCCTGTGTTCATCCCAGTTTACACCCTTCTGTAGTTCTAGCTGGGGCATTTAGGTTCAGTCTGGGAGATTCACCTGCTGGCTGGTGGATCAGACTAACTGCTAGAGAAACAGCATTCCCGTCCTTCCCAGCCAGCAGTCATGGAGTGAGTTACCAGAGGGCAGGTACTGGCCAAAGTCTTACGTTTTTTGGTGTAATTGGTATTCCCTGATGCCTCCATTTTTTCACAAGGAGTGATTTTATCCTTTCTAAAATAGCTGCTGTAGTCCTGGTTGATGTTTGCATTGAAAAGGAATGGGGCTGTACACTGCCCGAGTGCTGCTCTGACTGTATTGCAGCAGCAGGGTGAGGTGGGAGGGGTTGCTGGACTGCACCGGTGGGTAGGAAACCAGCACAGTTCCTCTCTTGCACTCTTCTTGTTTTTTGACAGCAGCCAAGAAGTCATTGATCTTGCTTAGCTTCGCGGTTGTGCCTCGGTGAGGACCAGGGAGTGCTCTCTAAATGAAAACAAAAAGACCTCATCTTGGGTTTCAGCAGACGGTGCGTTTGCAAGCCAGAGGAGGAGGTTATGAGATCATAGTCTATCCAGAACGCCGCCTAATGTGGCTGTGAGGAAAGTCTTCATGAATTTTTAAAGCAGCACTCCAGTGTGATCGCTCCCATTGCGTGCTGGAACTTCATCTTTCAAGTTAAAAAAGCATCCTAGTGTGGATGGCTAATCAGCTTCTCTCCCCCCACCTCTTAAAATAGCTCCTTTGGCCACTGTTAATCCTAAACAGCAGCACTGGCTGCTCACAGGCAGCTGTGTTACACCCAGGACAGAATTTATCCCATTAATTCCAGATTTCTTCTCTCAGAATTAAATTCAGTAGGTAAACAGATAAGAGAGAGAACAGGATCATCATATACTCCTGTGTGCCCAGGAGAGGCATCACCCAGCAAAAGCATACAGCACATCACCCAAATCAATGAGTTGTTGGTGATGAGGAATGAGAAACCCATCACAGCTCTGTTTTGGAGAGAGGAGGCTTCATGCATTAATTACCCTCATTTAGCCAAGCCCATTACTGGAGGAATTGACTTCAATCAGTTTAATCTGATTTGTCAGTTTGTGCTAAAACTGTCAGGGTTTTAAAAGCTGCAAAACAGGAGCAGCCTCTTCTGAGCACTGAAAACAATTTGGTTAAATCCTGCTGTGGCTCTGCCCCTTGCAGGCAGAGGAGACTCTCACTTGGGGGCAGTGAAGAAGGGGAAACAAAAGCAGAGATCTGTCCCTTCTGAAAAACAGCACCACCCAGTACAGACAGGAGAGGAGTGTTCTCCCTTAACACTGCATTTTCGTACAGATGGTTCTAAAACTCTGTCCCTGATCTTAGCAGAAGTCTGAGATAACAAAACCAGCTGTGGCTACAGATGAAATCCTGGGCCCTCCATTTTTGCCTCTGCCCAGACCTCCTGGCTATTTTCTACCCCCACAACAGGTGAACTTCATGACTTTTCTTAGGGCAGATCTGCTCAGAGCAAATTGGAGTCCAGGCTTCAAAATCAGCTTCACTCTTGTCAAACACTTGTCAGGCCTCTGCTTGCTGTCTGCTGAGCGGAGCTTGTTCAGATCTCTCAGTACAAGAATCAGCAGGCACTGGCCATGTTAATTCAAACCTCAAAAGCTTAGGGAGGCCTAAACACAGAGGGACATGATCTCCCTTAGGTTAGTCTGAACAGAGGAACCAAATCCTCACACTCCACTCCTACCTTGCTCTTCAGCACAGGGGTAGATCCTTAATTCTTTGGGCTTCCCTTTGCCCCTCCTACTGGCTTGGGTGGCACCGCTGGTGTCCTCATCCCCCAAAAGTGTGCGGAGAGCTGATGGTCCAGCCAGAGATGCACAACTGCTGTTTCCCATCCTCAAGAGACATTCAAATCTACAAAATGCAGAGCAGAATTTTTTCCCTGACATCATCTCTTTCAATACCAGAATGAATGTTCATGTAACTCCAGTCAGACTTCCTCAGTGCTCACTCTGCTCCAACACCCGAGTTCCTGAATTTCATGGAATTTTTTAATATTTACAGAAAGTGACTTTGGAGATGATAAAGGATCCACTGGAAGCAGCTGGCTATGAGCTGCCACCGTTGGTGACCTCCGTTAGTAGTTGCAGGTGGCCTTCTACACAGAGAGCAAAACCAACTGCAGTGGGGTTTAGTTTCCTGGGGCATCTGAAGACCAGAGTCTTCAAGACAGACATTTTCCCTGCACATTGCTGGTTTGGTTGTTTGGATGTGAGCTGGTGCAGAGGAGTCACTGTGGAGGTTTCCACCTTGACCAGAGCCAGAGCAGAGCACATGCTCAGCGCTCTCAGGGGCTCACGGAGGCTCCGGCTTATGGCTGGATGTGGCTTCTTTCTTTTGTAACAGGAATTTCATAATCTGAGACTCTTTGTACATATTTATATGGACTTTAATAAAAAAACATAACAAAACAACGGTTCACTGGCAAAAAGGGGTCCTGGTTTCATTTATTTCTCTGAAAGCTCAATTCCTTTCCATAACCCTCCTGGTTTTCCCATGAAAATCAACAGGTTGCACACCAGCTGTCATTAGAATGAATTTTGTCACCCTGTGGGTCCTGGTCAAAAAGTGTTTGAGGACAGAGTTTTGTGTCACAAAACTATCACAACTTACAGGGGGAGGGGGGCTTGGATCAGCATGGGGCTGATTCTTCCGTTCCAGAAGGGTGGGGACTGCAGGGTGCTGCTTTAACAGCTCTGTAACAGTGGCCTGTAGTAAATTCTTCATCTGGGAGGAATGAAGGTCACCCAGACAACAACTTCCCTTGGCTTCTGTTAGAGGACTTGCACTGGGTTCTGCCCCCCAGGGAAGAACAAACCCAGAGACCAGTGCACAGGGATCCCAGTTCTGCTTCACAGGAGTGAGGGCAATAAAAATCAAGAAGGGATCTGAGATGAAGCAAAAGAGAAACTGATTCTTGGAATTTCCTTAGAATAGCAGGAGTGGCTTTTCAAATATTTTGAAAGCAGGTAACACCAAGCCCATGATTCACTGGCATTGGCCTGAAAACTGGTGCTGAAACCCTTTGCTATCAACAGAATCAGTGATTCTCCCTTCTTCTGGTGACTTTACTAAGTGTTCCTACAGAACAGTGTTCATGCCCACTGCAAACCTTTGTTCCTGCTCTTCCCCTCCTCCAGCCATACCAAACTGTTGTTTGCAAAGGAATGGCTGAGCCTGAATCCTGTTACAGTTAGCTCATGAGCAGTGTCACAGCGGGAGGGAAGGCAGTAGGCAGCACCCAGACAGGGCTTATCTCCCCCAGTAACATTCTATTAGAATCATAGAATCATCCATGGCATCATGGAGCTCCAAGGTCATCAAGCCCTCATCCCAACATCTCCCTGACCTGTGGACCATGGCCTCAAGTGTTCTAGCTACCTGGTTTTTAAACACCTCCAGGGATAGGGACTCCACCATCTCCCTGGACAGCCTGTTCCAGTGCCCAACCACTCTCTCAGGAAAGAACTACTTCCTGATATCCAATCTAAATCTCCCCTGATGCAACTTGAGGCCATTTCCCCTCATCCTATGACTAGTAATTTGGGAGACGAGACCAGCACTGTAGAGGAACCTAACTGCGTGAGCAATCAATCCAGTCCTTATGCTGGAAGACTTTGTTAACAGCGAAACGCAGCAGGGGAAGGTTTTAGAGGCTGCACAAGGTGCAGGGCTGGACTGCCTGCTGTCTGCAGGTGTATGGACAGCCAGCTTGTTCCAGTAAAGAACATGGGAGGTGTGTCATCTGTCCAATAGCACTGCCCGTGAGGCGGGTTTTGTGAAGTCTACATAAGTTAGTGGCTTTGTTTAGTAAATGTTCATTCCTGGGTCATTTTTGTCTGCGTCACTTCGTCCTCGGATGTTCCTGGGCTTTTACGAGATCATATTGGTCTGTATGTAAAAGCACCGCCAGATCTCCCACAAGAATGCCTCTCGACTAACCCTGGACCCCAGGCAAGTAATTTATAGCTTGCCTTTACAGCACCAGCTCAGTACAACCTCCTTGTAGGTAGCTGTAGAGAGCGATATGGTCTCCTCTCAGCCTCCTCCCCTCTAGAAGAACCACAGCCACTCTTCATAGGGCCTGTTTTCCATCCTTCTCCCCAGCCTTGTTGCCCTTCTATGGCCTTACTCCAGCACCTCAATGTTCTTCTGATACTGTGGCACCCAAAACTGGACCCAGTACTCAAGGTGTGGTCTCTTGAGTGCAGAGTACATGGGTACCATCACCTCCCTACTCCTGCTGGTTACACCATTCCTGACCCAGGCCAGCCTTCTTGGCCGCCTCAGCACCTTGCTGGCTCCTGATCAGCCGGCTGCCAACCTTTTCTGCCAAGCTGCTCTCCAGCCACTCTTCCCCAAGCCTGTAGCTGCTAGGGGTTGTTGTGACAAAAGTGCATGACCCAGCACTTGGCTTTGTTAAACTTCATCCCATTGGCCTCAGCCCATCGCTCCAGCCTGTCCCAATCCCTTTGCCATTGTATTCTCCTGGCCATTTCTGTAGGAAGGAGCAGGGAAAATGCCACAGTTGCCCGATGAGGCCCTTGCTCTGGGCCCGCAGCAGAACACAGAAGTTGGTTAGGAAAGAGGAAGCTCCAGAGAACAGGCAGCAGCTCTATCTGCATGGCAGAGCCGCTGCAGCCCCTCGGCTGGGATGGGCATCGCAGCCACAGGACCTGCACCATCACTGCACATCATCAAGTCTCTACCATCATGGGTGGATTATCCCATTTGTGAATAAACTAGCCTGGCTCCTGGAGCAATATGGCTGCTTCTGCATGACGCTGGTGAAGCCCCACGGACTGTAGCTTTGTCAGGGTCTGTGTCCTGATCCTGCAGCATTCCTGGGATCGGCGGTGCTGTGTGAGCTCAGGGCTGCTCAAGCAGTGTTTGGGTTCAGGCAGGTTCTGGGTGCTGGGTGCTGCTGGTTCTCAGAGCCCATCAGCCTCACCGCAAGAGGATCTGTGGAGGAGCAGGCTGCAGGGATCCCAGAATCAGTGGGATGCTCTTGGTTAGAACCTAGACAAATCCAAGCTGAAGCTCTCTCTGCCCCACACTGCTCTCCCCCAAATCCAACCTGAAGCTCTCCCTGCCTCACACCACTCTCCTCCAAATCCAACCTGAAGCTCTCTCTGCCCCACAACACTCTCCCCACATGCCAGGAGATCAGAAAGACTGATCATGAAAATGAAAGAGGAAAAACATTCCTGAGAAAAGCAAGTGTCACTTCCAGCCTCACGAGAATGGCCTTCCCCAAGCTCCTTAGATGTGAAGGCGACAATACATGCAAATACTCAATGCGACTGTGGAAAACAACACTCCTTCAGCCCAGCTGGGCTCTGGGCAGGAGGTTTTGGAGGAGTTCTCAAAGATAATAGAACAGCAAGAGCAAAATAAAAGCTACAGGTTCAGGCAATTGAGGGCTGTTTAATGTGAGAAATCCCACACTGGGCTGAGGCAGAGAACTCTTCCAGTGTATCAGGCTGTACCTGCAGCTCACACCACACTTGCCTCAGACACACAGAAGTTATCTATGCTAACAGGACAGACAAAAGGAAACATCCCAGGGAGTTCAGAACCATGAAAGTTCAGTAACTTAGCTGTGGCTTAGTCGTGAAGTTGGCTGTCCCATAGAACACACCCTTCTTGTCTTCGGGGATAGATTCTGGCCAGCATTAGTCACTGTTCTGTTGGCTCCTGGAGAACCAGAGCTGGCAGAAAGACTGGGACACCAAACCCACAGGTAAGTAGGGGCAGGGGATCACCCAATTTTCCTTCTCTCCACACATGTTGCTCCACTCGTGGGGGTGTGTTGGGTTCAGTACACCTGGAAATGAGCAGAGGTTGTCCCATCCTTCCAGCAGCGCAGGGTTTCTACTGTGACGGAACGACAAAGAGGACAGGTCTTCTCCCTGTCGAACCAGAGGCAGAGGCACTCCTCACAGAACACGTGCTGCCAAGACAAAAGGGCACCATCACGACGAGGGCAGCAGGTCCAGCGTTGTCACACAATACCACAGCTATAGGAGCAAGTGATGGGTCAAGGCTGAGTGTGCACTGCAGTCCTCACAGGACATTACTGACCTTCCAAGTTCCCTTCCAACCCAAACCATCCTGTGATATGAAAATAAATCTTTGCACTGCTACTGCATCATTCTGCCACACCAATGCTGTACTAAATGCATCAATAGATCGGAACAGCTAAAAGCTCTACAATGTTTGGGCTAAGAAAGTAGCTGACAGGGTTTTCTTTACCCTCTTTCCATCCTCAATCCCCTGGTCATTTTACAGGTCACCTTTTCTGCCCTCTAGTCCTTACTGCCTTTGCCTTTTCTGGTCATACCAACCAGTCCTAGTCAGCAGCTTCCAGTCCCCATTTCCCCTTCTCATTAAACATCAGCTGTCACCTCTTACCTTCTTCTCTTACTCCTGCCCTAAGTCACAACAGGGCTCTCCCTCCAGCCTGCCCTAGGCACAGGCAGAGACCAGCAGGGATGGCTGCCCAGCACACGAACCCATCTACCCCACACAGGAAGGGCATGAATAGGGTGAGTATCTGAAACTGTAAGAAGCTGAGACCTCCTCAATCCATGTGGACCCAGCAGCAATGTTCCTTATCTAAACCTCAACTCTGATAAGCACCTACAGCTTCTCTGGGGCTTATGGCTGGGTAACATCTACAAAGATGTTGCAAGAATAGTAAGAGGCAGGTTTGATAGGCAGGTGACCTACCTGCTTTCCTTTAGTAACATGTTTAGTGACAGAGCATGGAGATGGTAAAGATCTCCAGAAAAATCCTCTTGAGCTTTATTTTGGTATCACAAGAGCAGATATCCCACTGATTTCATTCCCAGAACTGGCTCTATCATCCTGCCCAAGTTTTTCCTGAATGTCCCTACCCACCAGCAGGGACAGCCTCCAGGAAGCAGAATTTCCAGCAACAGTGACCCACTTTGACACCAGAACTACTTCTATTCCTGAACAGGTCAGGGTTACGCAGTGTCACACCAGTCTCCGTGCAGCCTGTCAGGCTCAGCCATGGATCCAGGCCCCTCTCGCAGCACTGGCCTGTGATTTGGTTGGCCTGTGGACTAGTTAGGCTCCCCAGGGGTCGGATCAAAGTGTTTTGCACCCTAGATCCAAGATCTGGACTGCCAGCTGGCAAGGCCTGGACTACCAGGCTGGTCTTTTTCATCCCAATAGTAATGATCAGCCCCTGGAGAGCAGCTCAGCTGTTCGGCATTGCTGGCTCTCTGGAAGAGGGCAATAAATCTCCATCAGCACCTAGAACAAGACCCCACAAATGACTTCCCAAGTCCCTGAGCTAACTGTGCCTCTCCCTGGCTGCACGGGTTAACCAGGTCAATGCCCATGGGGGAAACTGACATGGCAATGTGGGGGTCTTACCTGACACATGAGGATCAGAGGGTCCCTGAATTCTGCTTGGCAAATGGCACAGATGTCTCCTGCCTCGGTGCACTGTTGGCTGGTGGCACGGACTCCATAGGTCTGGTAGGGAGAGGTGGAAGAGAATCTCAGGCTCAGAGGGCTGACAGATGATCTGGGTTGTGGCTAAGCTCACGTGCAGGCAGTAGTTTTCACCTCCAGACTAGCTGCATGACCTGGGAAGGATGCGAGTGTTGTACCCCTGTGGAAGAGTAAGGGCGATTCGGCCCCAGCACACAGAGCAGAGTCTGGAACTCCGCTCTGGTTTGTTTTCCCCTCGAGCTGCCTCCATCTCTTAGTGCCTCTGCTCGTAGAGCAGTGATAATGAAATTTAATGAGCTCAACGGGGAGCTGAAGGGATTAATTCAGCATCATTTGCAGAGGTGTTTAGGTAGTGGGAGGTGTCATTATTAGTGACTTAGACAACAGAAGAAAGAATAACAGCAGCACCCGCAGCCTTCCCAGTTTTCTTTTGAAGAGTGTGGAAGGGGAATATTTTAACAGTAATAGAGGAAATGGAAACATGCTGAGGAAAAAGGACTGGCCTGAGCTCATGGAATAAGCAACAGACCTAAACCTTGCAATGCCTAGGATAACACCTGGGCACTGCTGTCTCTGCACATCAGGCACTACCTGGTTCTAGCCTTTCTCATACCCTGCACCACAAAGCTCTGTCAGCTTCTCGTAGATTTGGCCTTAAGTGGATTAACCTATAGTACAGGGGCTTCCAGTCAGACAAAACAGACCATACCAGAACGATCTCCTACTGTAGCTGGGACATGAAAGGTGTCAAGGTTCCAAACAGCCCCAGGGACAACAGACTCTTTTACCTGATGACCCTGATACACTAAGCAATGTTCAACTCCACTGTTCAGCAGCACCCAGGTTTTCCCTGGGACACTGCAGGACTCACCTGGGGGGTGCAAAGAACCTTCAGTGCCTTTCGGACACTTCCCACACGGCCACAGATGTCAAAAGACTGCAGTAAAGACAACTCAGTTTAGAGACTGCTCACAAAATGTATGGGTATAGTGCAGGAACTCAGGAAACAGAGTCTCCAAGTGGATGCTCGGAGGGAACAAACATCCCAAGTAAGATGGCTAAAGCAGTTCAGAGAAGGGCAGACAATGAGCCTAAAGAAAGGGACTTCTGAAAGAGACAAGCCAGCAGGAATATTCACAGCTTGGGTAAGAGGTATCAACTGGGGGAAAAAGACCACTGAATCACAGAGTGATTGAGGCTGGAAAAGCTTTCTGAGCTCATCCAGCCCAGCCCAGGACCTAACATCACCACAGTGGCCACACCAGAGCACTAAGGGCCACAGCCAGTCTGTCCTTCAACACCTCCAGGGATGGGGACTCCACCACTGCCCTGGGCAGTCCATCCCAGGGTCTGATCACCCTTGCCAGGAGGCAGGGCTTCCTAACATCCAACTTAACCCTTCCCTGGCAGCTTCAGGCCCTGCCCTCTCATCCTGGCACTGGTTGCCTGGCAAAGAGCCCGACCCCCATGTGACTATAATCTCCTTTCAGGGAGTTGTAGAGAGGGAGAAGGTTCCACCGTGTCTCCTCTTCTCCAGGCTGAACACCCCCAGTTCCCTCAGCCTCTCCTCCTAAGATGCTAAACTGCCCACAGGAATGGAGGGGCTGAGCAGGAGAGGAGACCTCCACATGCTGAAAGGGAAGACAGGGTGCTGCTAATAAAAGGGAAAACAGCCTGGGAACCTCACCCCTTAAACCAGCCTCACCTTCCCTATCCTCTGGGAAAAAGACCTTGTGAAGTGGGCCAGGTCTGAAGAGCTGCTGGTGCAGAGAACAGCCTTGCAGTAACTGGGAGAAGGGCCCAGATGCACCCCAGGTCCTCTCCACCTCTGACTTGCCAGTGAGGATGAGGCAGGAGGGCTGGGCTGACACTGTGCTGGACCAGCAGTGCTAAGGCACCAGAATGCCTAGAGTGGGCTTTCTATTATATTGGGGGTGGGGGTTATCATGATTAAGTGGACTCAGTGCAGGGAACGCCAGTGAGATCATTGTGCAGGAGATGTGGAATCAAATGAAGGCACCGATAATGCTTCCAGTCAGCATGTAAAAGGGCTCCCGGGTCCCTGCAGAAATGCTTCCAGTCAGCAGCACTTGAGGCTGCTGACCATGGCTGGTGTTTTATCTCCTAACAGGGAGAGGGATCAGCTCTTTTCCAGTTCGCAGCTCTTGCTAGTCAGGACAGAGCAAAACCAAGACCTGAGTGCCCTCACTGACGAACATTCAGGATCTCTTTACTAAAATTCAAGGTCTGTGTTTCCACAGACCACCCAGAGACACTGGGATAGCTTCATCCACTGAACCTTGGGAAAGTGGAGCCCTTTGCGTGGGGAAAGGGGACACAGTCCTGGCCGAGCCTTGGAGCTTTGCCAGGAACACAGAAGGTCTGAAAGCCAAATTGGCTTCTGGGGTTTTTCTAATGTGGTATGTGGCTGTGCTAATGGGGGCTCCTTGGGGGATATCTGCAGCGTCACAGGCAGGGAACCAGACCTGCAGCTCCTGTGACTGGAAACAGGTTGCAAACGCCTAGGGTTTCAAACTCTGGTCTTTTACTTGCAAGCACAGATCCTAACCTGGCCACATCTGGGGTGCTGGCTCATTGCCACACAATGGCCTGGGCCCTGCTCCTGGATCCATCACCCTGCAGCTGGGCCATCCCTACATTTACACCTTCCATCGACCAGATGAATCAAAGCGTGAAACTTAAATGTTGGCTGTGACCAAGGCACTGTTGCTAAAGTGACCCCACAGCCTCAGTCCTGTGCTCTGGCCAGGGCAAATGAATAGCTGTCCCCTCCTCATGGAGGTTCTCATGGACAGAGCAGCAGGACTGCCTCAAATAGAATATTTTTTTTCTAACCTAGATCTCCACATCATTGCCTATAAAGGCTTCACAGCACAGAAACATCAAGTTCTCCCACAAAGAACTGCTTGTACCCACATGTCAGGACCCTGAGTGCATTTATAGGGCTTCATTAATTGCTCTACTCAGTCGCTGAGCTCCTTGTATCCTTGACTTGTATCAGGACCTAGAATGGGGCCAGAACTACCTGTTTTCTCTAGGTAGGCCTGGGATTACCTTCTCTTGCTGCTGCATTCAGCACTGTGAGCAACAGACGTCCGACCTACCTTGAAAAGGAGAGGAAGGCTTAGAGAGAAACCCTGAGCTGTCTGCACAGGGTGTCCCCAGCTGCTGCAGCTTCCCTTCATGGGGAGTCACAGCAACAATCAAAGGTCTGTCTGCTCCCTTCAGCTCTATCCCCTGCTTTAGCTACAGCTCCCAGAGAGGTTGTGACTGAGGGGGTACTCACCTTGCAGAGGCTGTACAAGATTATGAGGATGCCTCCTAGGAAGTAGCTGCTGGATGGATCATCTCCCATGATGTACTTGTACCACAGCTGGATGGGGACGAGGGAGCGGAACAGCTGGCTCAGCTCCTCGATGACCAGGTAAAACTTACCCTGAAAAATAACCAAACCAGTGATGCACAAGTAGCATCAGGAAGTCAAAGGCAGCAGCAATTACCAGCTGCTTGAGGCTTGTAGGATTGTGTCTGCTGTCCATCTGTGACCTCTGATAAACACTGTTAATAATGAGAAAAGGAGTGCAAGGAGGGTTTCTCTGATCTTACATCCCTTCCGTGAAGACACAGGGAGGATGGGCTGTGAGGTGACAACTTTGTAGATCATCCCAAAGAAGCTAATTATCAATTTTGCCAGTGTCATCCAGTCCTCCATCCACTCCTGAGTGTGTTGGCTCTGGAATGTGCAGAGATAAAAGGAATGGCACTGAAAACCCCCAACAAACCCTTGAGGCATTTTACACTCAAAGATACCAAACCTTAGAGGGAAAAAAGGACTGAGGGGGCGCATTCTGGCTGAAACACTTCTCTCTTTTAAAAGAGGCTCGGAATGTGCAGCACCCTTATTAAAGCTGTGTTGAAACTGTCCTTGCCATTGCGATGTGTGCTCTGGTGTTAAAGCTTCCCTTCCTTGAAAAACACCTGTAATGTAAAATTGGCTTCCTCCCATCTTGCTACAACCATGAGGTGCAACGAAAACCCAATTCAGACCACGCAACCTGTTTTACAGCACTCAGGACTACAGAATCTGGCTAAACGTGGCTGTGGCACAAGTCAAAGTCCCTTATCCTAAGGAGAGCTGTTTGTTCTGTCCCACACGGTGTGAGAGGGCAGCAGGTCAGGGTGGGCTGTGAGCTTGGAACTGGGCTCATTCTGGGATGACATTATCTGGACTGAAAGATTTGCTTTAGACATGGCAACATCCTCTTATTTGATAAGATCATGGGGAAGGGGAAATTCCCCTGGAATTTTGCTGCACTGTCCCATTCAGGTTTGTCATCAGTGATGTCATCATGGGTCACTTGTTAATTGGTGAGATTCAGAGTGGGGATGAAGTCCTGGGCAGTGTTGAGGCTTAGCAGCAGCCAGTGCCCTTCCCCAGGGTCCTAGGGATGAGATCACTCGCAGGCCATCCTGCAGCAACGAACAAATCGAATCCTTCAGAGAGCTCTGGCATTCTCATGATCTCATATCCCCCCTGGGACCAGCAGTGAGCTCACACCAGCAGTTGCTAACGGACCTGGGCTGCTTTCTTCCTATTTCCCCCCTCTATCCCCTCCTCCCTGTTAATCCCAGGTGGCATCACATAGCAGAAATGTAACGGCAGCAATCTGGGGGCCTGAACACAAGCAATTTATTAAATTAGCACTGAGGTCTCTGCGCAGCCTCGTGCTTCGATCCCATCATCGTTTATTTCGGGAGCTCCTGTGACAGAGGGTCGCAGGCGGCTAATGACTGCGTTTCCTCCACTTTGCACAGGCTGCTTGCTGCCTCCCTTCCTCAGCCAGCTCTGATGAAAGCTGGTGGCAACCAAAAGGCACCAAACTGCTTTTCCTGACTTGTTCCTCCCACCAACTCAAACTCATCTTCTCATCCAGCCTTGATTCCCTGGCAGGCTGGGCTGGGACAGGTCACTGCTTACTGCCTCATTGCATCAGATGGAACCTCTGCATCCAGCACTTCGGGCATCACAGCTGAAATACTTCAACAGTAGAAACTTCTGAGGCACTAAAACACTAGAATCTATAGGAATATGTAAGGCAAGAGGGGTGGCAGGTGGCCCTAGAGGTCCAGACAGGTGGGGGAACTGCCAGTGGCAGTGTGGCTCCAGAACAAATGTTCAGCAAGCCACACATTTCAATTTTCTAACCACAATCTCCAGCTTTACCAAAGCTTTCATGAGTGCTTTATCTAACACAAACCTCTGGCTCTCACTGGTAACTGCAGGGAATCGAGATTCCCCAGCAGCTACAGATGCTGCTTAACGGCCTCACGAGAGCCAAGTTAAGTTTTAAGGGGATGCATCTCCCCATTGACACCACTCACCCCACCATCTAAGAGAGGCCTGTGGCTAAACTCAGAGGGATTACAGCAAGGAACAGGGAGGCTGAGCATCTCTGAGATCTGGTGTCAGTGCTTGCAGGAATGGCACATCCTGATCCTCAGAGCAGCACAGCAGCCCTTTCCACTAAGAGAAGTGCTGGGAAATCAGCAGGAGTTGCGCGAGCGGCTGTGGCAGAAGCGGAGTCTTCTGAGCCAGAATCTGAGAAAACAAGAGGTTGTTTCCTATAACATGAGCAGCAAAACCTCTCCTGATAGCAGTAACTTGCTGCACACAGCATCACCCCCCTGTAAACACACTGTGTACCCTTCAGGGTTAAATTTTTCAGCTCTGCTACATCTTGGCTATCTAAGTTGACCTTTCCGAAGCCAAATCTTTATCTGACAACTTCAGGTATTTCTCATGAAGATTTAGCAAGAACTGGAGGTTATACTAAGCACCAGCACAACTATTTCTCCTGGGAACAGCAGCTTATAAAAATCCACTGAAATCTGGGAATCTGGTCTTGAATTCACTGCAAAGGTTGAGCAGCTCTCTAGAGAGAGAGGTGGTAGATGCCCCATCACTGGAAACCTTCAAGGTCAGGTTGGATGGGGCTCTGAGCAACTTGCTCTAGCTGCAGATGTCACAGAATCATAGAATCACTCGGGATTGGAAGGGACCT